>PVKE010006991.1:0-52255 GCA_004027555.1 Craseonycteris thonglongyai | reverse complement strand
GAGCATGTGAGAAATTTTGAAAGAAGCAATGGTTGCCTTTTTAGATTTTTCCACATGTCTAGTGAAAACAGTCTGTTGAGTAGTTCAACTTAATTTTAGTTGATTTATTTTTTTCTTTCTTACTTCAGATTTAAGTGGATAATTCGTATCAAAAGTGGTATGACTTGTCTGAAAGTGACGTTCAACATTATGTTTTTTCAGCACTGCAATACTACTGCCACACAACAGGCAAATGCATTTACCTTTTATAAATTAATGAAACAATATGATTCCTCCCAGTCTGTGTAAAAATTATAGGTTCGTTTTCTCTTATTTGGTCCACTCATTTTAGGACTAAAAAAATAAAAATAAAAATAGTTATAGAACTACAATATCATATCAAATTGCCACCATAATAATAGATTACCTACCTCGCTTTTAGTTCATTTAAAATCGAATATATCAAAACACTGTGATCCTAGCTAACCGTCACGACCGATCAGTCCAGCAACCGCAATCACAATGGCAACGTCGCATCTCCCGGTTGGGGGGAGGAGAGTTTAAAGAGCGCAGCGGCTAAACAAGACGCGACATGTACAAAGGCGAAAGCTAGGGAAAAACTTATACATACGATATCGCAAACATACCAACGAATATAATAAACCTGTATAGATACTCAAACAATATTTTAGAATTCTAACAAATGTATAAAAATAAATTATAGTTTTACTTAGTGTTTATGAAAAAATTCTGATGCAGTCAAATAATGGTGGGCACACACAAATCAGGCCGCAGGCGCCATGGCACCTGCGGGCACGGGGTTGGGAATCCCAGTCCTAAAGGCCTATTAAAACATAATTAAATACTCTATCTCTAAAGGTGACCCTTATGGGAAGCTGGGATGACTCACAAGATTGAGCCCTCTGATTGCAGCCCTCAGGGTCCAGGGATCGAATCCTGGCCCTAGTCCATGAGGACCCATATGCTGAACTAGGGTGTGGCCCCAGTTCAGTTCTTGCCAGGGTGAGCTTCCTATGTGGGAGACTCCCAGCCCAGTTCCTGTCCTGCATGGCCCCCCTGTGTGGAATGAAACTATGTTGAAAACTGATGATGTACAACTATGGAGACTGCTCTGGGCCCTCCCCTTTCTGTCTCTGTCTCTCATCAAAAACAATAAAATCTTTAAAAAAAAATAAATTTTAAAGGTGACCCTTAGGGCCCACCTCACTTTTTAGAATTATATTTCTTTATATTCAGTCCTTCCAACCATGCTTGAGATTCATCTGCCCCACAAAGAAATGTGAGAAAGAGACAAAACTATTTGACATCCACAGTGTCTCATGACATCTACAGTGTTTCATGACCCTCTCCAGAGCACAAAGGTAAATTAAGTAGTGATTGAAAAAAGTTTCTGTCAAACTGCCCAAGAGTTTTTAAATACTTTGGCAATTAACAGGCCAGAGATATTTTAGACTTCCACTACTGTGTGACATTATTCACCATGATAACAAAAGCCTCCATTAACAAAGATACATTCAGATTTTTACAAATGCAAAACAACTAGACACTCCATTCTTTGTGGACTAGAAATGTCAAGGGTGTTGCCAGTGTTTCTGAAGTTTCTCAAGGGAGTTTCTGCATTTTCTCAGAGGATCCATTTTAAATCTTACTCTGAATTACTACTCCTGCTTCAACTCATTAAGCTTAGCCCTCTTGTCCCTTCTCTGAAGGCTGAAATTGTTTTCCCTATCCCCTTCTACTCCAGAGGTGGGAAAAAACTCCTTCTGTGTCCTTCCCTAAGGCACCAACTGGTGGTTCTATTTACTCTAACTGATTTAGTTTGGGGATAATGGAGTCATAATAGCTCAGAAAGATGATTTAACCCAAGGTTTCAGACATCCATTAAAGCCCTTTGTGGGTGTTCCAAAACTCCCTCTTTCCTTGGTCTTCTGTTTGGAAGCAAGGTGATGTCTAAACTCTTAAAATATCTCTTATTTCCAAGCAGAAGTTTCTTGTTAAAAAACAAAACAGAACCAGGCTTGGGGAGACCTGTTCATAAAGAAGCAAGTGTTTCTGAAATACTACGGTCACTGATACATTTGGGTTTGGGCATAGCAGAAAGAGGATTGCTGATTTGATTAGAAATCTTGTATACATTAAAGCAATTCTGGTAATAAAAGAAGATGAATATTATAAATAAGCATACCAGTCTACACACCAACACACATATTTGCTTATTTTGAAAAAGAGCAGTTAAACAAAGCAGTGACAAATTACATAGTACACAAAAGGTTGTCTTTTGTGAATGGTTTGATGATTTGTTTGTTTTTCCAAATGTTGTTTCCCTTAGAAGGGAAAGCAACAGGAGAATGATGAGACTGGGTATGGGAAGGAAGAGATGAAATAAAGAAGCAAACAGAAGACCAAGGAAAGAGGGAGTTTTGGAACACCCACAAAGGGCTTTAATGGATGTCTGAAACCTTGGGTTAAATCGTCTTTCTGAGCTATTATGACTCCATTATCCCCAAACTAAATCAGTTAGAGTAAATAGAACCACCAGTCAGTGCCTTAGGGAAGGACACAGAAGGAGTTTTTTTCCACCTCTGGAGTAGAAGGGGATAGGGAAGACAATTTCAGCCTTCGGAGAAGGGACAAGAGGGTTAAGCTTAATGAGTTGAAGCAGGAGTAGTAATTCAGAGTAAGATTTAAAATGGATCCTCTGAGAAAATCTAGACACTCCCTTGAGAAACTTCAGAAACACTGGCAACACCCTGGACACTTCTAGTCTACAAAGAATGGAGTGTCTAGTCACTTTATTTAAAACAGTCTGCCCTGAAAAGGCTGGAGAATATGGGGACCCTATCATTACAAAAGCATTGTCTTGCTCTATCAGTATTAATAAATCTAATAACAACAGGTTCACTTTCTTCCATCTACATAACTTAAGACTTCAGTGCCCAGGAATAAAACAGAGCTGTCCATCAGCCAGGTAAGAGAAGGCTCTAGAGAAAGGAAGCAAGTTCTGAGGTTATTTCCATGGGACAATGTGAGGGTGAACAAGTGCAGTCAGGAGGTAATGGCAGCCTTGAAATTAGAATGCCCATTCCCCTCTGTGGATAAATCAGCAAATAGCCTTACATGGGTACTGTTGGTGTAAAGGAATGGAAGAATAAAGTCCCAAAACATGTATGTGCATAAAACTGTTATATACAAAGTCCTTTACAAAGAGTCAAACTTATGTAGTCTTATTTGGGGGTGGGGGGGGGAAGCTATCTCAAAATTACTTTTCCTAAACACAACTTTAAATACAAGGAGCTAAGAGACAGACAAATGAGTAGTTGCATTGGTAAAATGGTGGGAAAAGACTGTTTATTTAGTAGCCTGGATGGGATGTGGAGTTTGAAGAAGACGGCAAAGTTGCTATTTAGGGCACAGAAAATATACACAATCACCAGATTCTTGCTACCTTGTTGAGATTCCAGATACAAAATTTATAAGTACTTAAAACTCAACAATTTCTATTTTTATTTTTGCATTTTTTTATTATATATGCTTGTGAGGCTATTTACATCTATTGCATCTGTAATCAGATATACTATATAATAAGATGCTATTGTACATCTCTTCTCAGCTCTGTTCATTGACAATGTTACCAGAGGGAAACAGGGTCCAGGATCATACCACCTGTGCCATTCAGCCAATAGACTGACACAGGAGTTAGGTCACAGAATAAGCATTTATTACAAGGGCCCCATTTACCTGAGATGGTGGAGGTTGGGTGGAAGAAATGAACGAAGCCTTTATTTTAGAGCTACACACAACATGCAAAGAGAAATAAGCCTGCAGCCACCCCTAGACCTGTCCTAGATTGCACCCAGAGCCCTTCTCCCTTTTAATAATACCATTCTTTGGAAAAGACTGGAGGCTGCAGAATGATCTTCCATGTAGATCTCCAAGGCAGCAGAAAGCAAAGTCCAAAGAAGGCCAAAGCAGAAAGGAGAGAGCCGTCTCTGCCCTTCCCCCACTCACTGTCCTCTGCGAAGCAGGACAGCTGACATTTAGTCCTTCAGGTGGACCTTGGACTTCCACAGAAACAGAGGGGCCATCTCTTGTCTTCCAGCCCAGTGATCCCAGTGCAGAGTCTCCTCACTGCCAGCTGTCTGCTTACCTTCTTTGGCTATGCCCCAGGGCTGTCTGCTTATCTTCTTCAACTCTGCTCCCAGGGCTGGGCTTGGTCAGATGCTGCTCTTAATGGGCCTAGCAGCCTGCCTTCAGCAGACTGCAAACACCTCCAGATTCCAAACATTCCTGCTCCAGAGTTCCTGTCCAAAAAGTCCTCCGGTATTTATATCCTAGCCAGTAATTGATGGGAGGGTCTCTCTTCCCCTGTCAATCATAGCCCATTACCACTAATTAATTACCCACTTCTGACAGCCTTCCATATTTCCAATCTTGTCAGTTTCAGTCCATTAGTGCTAATTATACCTACCTCCAACCGTTTCCCCTGGCCTTTTGGTAACAGAAGGGAGATCTGGGAGGTGCCTGTGTGCCTACTTACGGCTACCCTGGGCAGGCTCCTCCTTTAGCAGCCCCTCCCTTCTTCACCCTGCTACAACACGTGGACAGCTTATTTAGTTGAAAGTTTATATAATTTAATTTTTCATAATAGTTGTTTAGCAAATGGCTAACAAAGTTCAAATAATAATAATAATAATAGCATGTGAGCTAGTACTAGCTGGGTCCAGCATATCAGCGGATATGCACATGGAGCTACACCCCATGACTCAAGGTAGGCACTAGCAAATTTCTGCTACAGCCAATAAAGCAAAGGAAGAGAAGAAAGTTCAGGATGCAGCAGCAGAAGGTGGCTGGTATACTGCCAGGCTTTAGAAAGTCATGGCATTCACTACCAGAGAACAGCGATGATGATCAGAGACTAACTCAAGCAAAAGAGCAAGTATAGCACCTGCTCAGTGCTGGGTGGGGCAAAAGAGCATGGGTGCTATGGAAGAGGAGTTACTTTCAAGTACTTCTTAGACACTTTCAAAATTATAAGAAATATAAAACCCAACAAAATTGAAGAGAATTAGGGATCCTATGAGTGCAGGTAAAGCATTTGGTTTACTCATTTTAATGTAATATAAAATATATTTACAAGCTGTCCAAACTTGAACGAAATTCATATTATATCTTATGACAGAGTCAGGAGATTGGTTTGCTTTAAATCCATCCTGTGGCTATAGAATTCCCAGATTGGAGTGATGGCATTGAGATCCCAGATTTAGCAGTTCAGATAGGAGCTTCCTGATTGGAAAAGTTGAGGTTTCTTTGGAGGGTTAGCTCTGAGTTATTGCTTATAGAATTCCCCCTAAAGGCTCAATCCACAAGCCTGCTCTCCAGCTCTTCCAATGGTTTTCTAAGCACCTAATTTCTTGCATTAAATAACCTTTGATTAAATTACAGTAGTTTAGAATATAGAAACTATATTCTATATTTTATATTCTGCAACTGTAAGCTGGTTGACCTTTTATTTGCTAAATTGTGAATACAAGAGAAAACAATCATAAAATAAGTTTTAAAGTGTAAAATATAAATAACTAATAATTAAACCATTTTAAAATTGAATTTTTATTTACTCAAGTTGCACTTTCATTAACCATCTGAAAAAAAAAATTGTTAAGTCCATTATAAAAAAAATTTTTTTTGATGCACAACAGAATTGATGAAGAGACTCCTTACATGTGCTGATTCTTCAGAGATTACAAGAAGTATTATTTGTATAATGAAGTTTTCAATCTTAAATACTTGAAAATAGCTTTTCATAATAGAAAACCCAAAAGAAAGCCTATTATTTTCTCTTTATAAGGTGCTAACAAATATTACAAGTCAGAGGAATTATTATAAGTGATAGTATTAACTCAGTCAGAAATTTATCCACATCATTTTGTCCTCACCAGAAATCTGAACAGAGAAAATTAAATTGGCTTACTATAATCTCCAACATTTGTAAGTACTGACTTACCAAGAATTCCTCAAAAATTCTTAAGGCACTGTCTTACACTAATCAGTATCACCCTTCTTAAGTCGTTAAGCTTTATTTCCTATTCTGTTATCAGCTGTTACAAGGCTTAATGGTAAATCACTATGAGATCTGTAATGTAATGAAATATTTTGTTTGTGATAATTCACAAATGCCTTATACAATTCATCTTTATTGCTACAAAATACTAACTGCATATGCACAGCTCTAAAAAGCTAGCAATCTAAAGGCCAAGCTTTCTCCACACCCTGGTTCTTACATACCAATTGTCCAAAGCAACAAACATAAACAATAAGCACACCTGCCTACATCTAGCTAGTGTACTTCCCTGGGGTTCAAGCACTGTAGGCTGAAGGCAATATCTGCCTTTCTCAAGATAAAAATCTCATACTGAAGTGTGCCAAGAATTTTAAAATAGAAACATTTGGTTTTGATTAAAACACCTTTTAATATTTAAGGAATTGGCCATCCATAGAGATTTTTAGATAATAATTTGCAATGTTTTGGTCAGGTCCTGAGTTTACTTCAATTATTCACACAGTATTTCTTTTAAGTTTTTTTTTTGGGGGGGGTTGCCTTTGAATATTTAAACTTCATATATGTTATGCTCTCCAAATACTTGATATAGAGTTTCTAGTAGGTTCAATAAAAGATCATACCAATATGTTTCAGAATAAATTAAATTGATGTGCAGGTAACTTATCTCAGAGAAATTTTCTCAGCTACTTTCTTTCATAATCTCAGATGAGAAAGGATCTAAAATTAGAAACATATAGATTCTAAAGCACAATTCATTCAGATAAAAAGGGTCTACTTAGATTACAAGTTTTAAATAAAATTTAATATAAAGATCTCCATTTAATATTCACATCTAGGGTCCTATAAAAACAAGCCTCTCACTAGAATTATATGACATAAGGAGCTAACAGAGATTTCACAACAGAAAAACCCATTCCTGAGGGTTGCAGATCTTCTCATAAATTCTAACCCACAAATATATAATACAAGATCCTCAGAGTTATATGTGTGAATAAGAATAACCAAAATTGTGGAAGATGACTTTTTGGACAATGATTAGCTTATATAATAGGATAGGAAGGAAAAGTGATTCTGGCTCCTATAAATTAAAAGAGAACTGTCTTATAGTTTCTTTTTATTAATTGTTATTTGTTGGAATCAAGCTAGAACCTTTAAAACAGGGACTATCATTCCAGGAATGCAAGTGAAAGTAGGCATAATTAGTAAGTCCATAAGCAGAAGTTTAAAGGTAAGAAGGGGATAGTTAGAAAAATCAGAAAAGAAAGTAAAGCACCAAAAACCATGGCAGTAAAAAGGACTTGTAGTGAGCCATTAAACATATCATCTTTTCTTTTTCTTTTTTTTTTTTAAATAATTTATTTTATTGTTTTTGACAGATATAGAGACAGAGAGAGACAGAGAGAAGAGGGAGGGCCCAGAGCAGTTTTGATAGTTGTACATCATCAATTTTCGACATGGTTTCATTCCACACAGGTGGATGGGGCCACTCAGGGCAGGAACTGGGCTGGGGGCCTCCCTTTAGGAGGCATGGCCCCTTGAGCCAGGTGCCAAAACAGGGGGCAAGAACTGAACTGGAGGCCTCCTGCCTAAGCAGCACATCCTAATTCATCCTATGGGTCTGCATGGACTGGGCCAAGATTCAATCCTCAGTCCCTGGGGCTGCAAAGTGAGCGCTTAACTGGCTGAGCCATCCTGGCTTCCCCTCATGTTTTCTTGAGATGGATAAAATTTTGTCATGTGGATAAATATCTAATATATTCTTTCCTGTAAATTCATTTTACCTGGAAAGGATTATGATCTACAAAGAAAGGCTTCTAGCTATGTTTAAAACAATTACACTAGCATGGACAGAGCCTAAAAACAGAATTCCACATGAGAAAATCAATAATGCTTCAGGTGTTCCATTTGGTGCTATCACAAATCTGTAGTCCTTAACTAAAGATCAGAAAATTAATAGTGGCCACTGTCAGAGCTTCTAACAAATACTCAAAGAAAGGCAGCATGATCATCAAAAAGTCAATCCATTGCCTTGAGACACTGAAGTGACTCTGAATACATCATTTAGTATCTCTGAAGTTTGATTCTTTATGTATAGAATGATAACTGGACCCTATTTCAATGTTTTTTATAATTCTAAAATTCAATGATTTCATATATTTTAATTGCCATGTCTTTCATACTAACCTTTTGTAGCATATATTTGTTAATTCAATTGACAACAGTTTATCTTACTTAAAAGGTAAACAGATAATTTAGTAAAACTTTGATACCTCAAGAGAGAAAGGTTACCCCACTTACTAATCTAACTCTCTAGTTATTTCAAATTATCAGATATTTATTGAGCTCCAATTTTCATAAAGCATTGTGCTAAAGTTATTAGTAGTACGAAGGACAATAAAACATTGTTTCTGCCATCAAAATACTTCAGAAGCAAGAGCACATACACTTACAATGAACTCAGATGAGTAAATAAGGTAATTCACAACCTCAGAGAGGTTACCTAACCATCCCTTGGGTCATATTCTTTATCTATAAGATGAAACTAAAAATAGTACCTACCCAATAAGGTCATTATATGGATTACATGAAATAGGATTATAAAAATCTTAGAAGAGTTCCTGGACCATAGTAAATGCTATATATATTGGGGGGTGGGAGATAGAAAGAGTGCATAAGAAAGAAGCCAAGGGAGAAGTTGGGAAGCAGGAAAGGGAGAGAGGAAAGGAAGGAGGAAAGCAGAAGGGAGGGAGGCAAGGAGGGATGTAGAAGAGAGACAAGACTTTGGAAGTCTGACATCGAAGGCTGGTTTCTCACACTAAGTGCACATTTGAGGACAACCAGATCAACAGATTTAAAATTTTAAGACAGCAGTACTCTATGTAAAAATAATATTAATAATGAATAATAAATTCTAGAATGTAGTCTTCTAATAAATTACTCAATTATAATGTGGTACAATAATTCTGAACTAAATAGATTCTTTTATTTATAAATTATTTTTTGTTACTAAGTTTTTAATTTTAAACTATGTAACTGAACACAATGTGCACATGTATATTTTTCTCTTAAAATAGAAGAGAAAAAAATGTTGCTTATAAGAATTTCTCACTTATACCACTTTTTTTCATAATGCCCATCCCAAACTACTTTTAGGTTCAATGAGGGAGTAACAACTTTATAGTAGTTGCAATATATGGATAAATTTTGGTTGGAATAATTACTCTTTTTAATTTATAATATTCTGAAAAAAGAGAAATTCCAGACCAGATTTCTGGCCACTGCTACTAAAAACTAGTGGTTCTTTTTAATTAGTGTTATATACAGTTGGATTAAATTCACAGGAATAAGCATAGCTAGATAGAAATTTTATAAACAAGGAGAAGACCAGTCATTATATTCCTAGGTATTTATCACAATGAACTGAAGATGTTTTTATGTAAAAATCTGTACATGAAAATGTAACAGTTCTACTCATGGTTTCCAAATCTCAAAATAACCCAGATATTCTTAAACAGAAAAATGGATAAACAATTTAGTACATCAATATAATGAAATAAAGCACAATGTGAAATATAAAACTGAAAGTACTGTAACAAAAAAACAAAAACTCATAGAAACAGTCAATAATTTAGTGCTTACATGAGGGAAAAGGGGAAGGAGGATTGGGAAGTAGGATAGGGGCATCAAGTATATGGTGATGGAAAGAGAATTGACTTTGGGTGATGAGCACATAATACCACACATAGACAATATAATGTTGAATTATATACCTGGAACCTATGTAATTTTTAACAACCAACGCCACCCCAATAAATTTAACAATTAAAAATAAAATAATAAACAAATGATATTATTTATGGAATGAGATAGATAAATCCTAAATTTCTAATTGAAAATAGTCATACCCAAAGATCTACATATTGTGTCATTCCACACATAGCACATTCTGAAAAAGATCAAACCATAAAGATAAAAAATAGATCAGCAATTATCAGAAAGCTGTGGGAGGCAATAAGTACAAAAGAATAGAAAATTTGGGGACTATAGAATTTTTCTGATTGCTTCTGTGTTGGCTAATATATTGACTACACATTTGCCCACTGAACTGTAAACCATGAAGAGCGACTTTTACTATAAACCAGGGGTCTCCAAACTATGGCCCGCGGGGCCCTCTCATCCAGCCTGTGGAGACCTTTCTATATACGGGAAAAAATTATGGAAATTTATGTGTATCCTGCCAAGATCAGCCACTTACTTTTTCTACTTCTGTTCACAGTCAATGAGATGATATAACTGCTGTTTGATAGTTAATGCAGCCCTCAGGCTGAAAAATTTGGAGTAACAAATAAAAAATAAGACGTTGAGAAAACTAGACACAATGCAAACTTGGACTAATGAGTCTAACGATGTTACAAATGTGAGACAATCACACTAAAAGGGATAGGGAAGAAAGGAACTGATTTAAGCAACTTTGTAAGACAGTAAAACTTTGATAAATTTGCTAAAGTTAATGACAAAAAAAAAGTATACAAATACTATGCACTAGTAGGTTAATTTTTTTCTCATTGGGTTAAATAGTTTCCCAAAAAAATATCCATGTCTATTTGGAACCAATAAACATAACCTTATTTGGAAATAAGGTGTAGTCTTATAAAGTTGTAGTCTAATAAAGATGATGCAGTACTGTATTAGATGAGCCCTCAATCCAATTACTGATATCTTTATAAGAAGAGGGACACTTAGAAATGTACAGGAATAATATCACATAAACTTGAAGAAAAAAATTTTTTAATTAAAATAAATAATTTTTTATTATAAATTAGCAAGTATTTGTATTACTTCTCAGGACTGGCTTAGATAAACAGATACATGTGTTACTGATGGGAATACAAAATAATAGTTTTTCTTTTGTTTATTTGTTTTTGTTTTTTTTTGTTTTTTGGCTAATTCTTTACTGAATGTTTAAAAATATTCAAACATTTAACTCAATAATTTCACTTTCAGCAATTAAACTAAAGAAATAAAGTCTTAGAGTTACTTTAAAAATCTGACAACAGCCTAAATGTGCAAAAATAAAAACATGGTTGAAAACTATTAAAATCCATAGAATTAATTATTTAAACATTTAAGATTATTATGCAGATGCATACATAACTGCCACAGAAAGATGTTAGTGATAATGCTGCTTAAAAAAAAAAAAAAGAACATTAAAAAATATCATAGAGAAGCCAGGATGCCTCAGTGGGTTAAGCACTCATTTTGCAGCCCCGAGGACCAAGGATCGAATCCCAGCCCCAGCCCATGCAGACCCATATGCTGAACTGGGGAGTGCCCCCATTTTTGTTCTCACTGGGGTGAGACCCCAGCCCAGTTCCTGCCCTGTGCAGCCTGCATCCACCTGCGGAATGAAACAATGTGGAAAAACCAATGACATGCAACTATGGAGACTGTTCTGGGCCTTCCCCCTTCTCTCTGTCTCTCTCCCTCTCTCTCTTTCTCTCTCTGTCAAAAACAATTTAAACATCTTTTTAAAAAAAAGAGAGCGAACAATCTCCTTTCTCAAAAAAAAAAAATCACTAACACATAAATATACTTGTGTTTGTGAATATATTTGTGCATGTTGAGAAGGGAGATATAGAGGGTGACAGTGGTGCAAAGAGAGAGGAAGGGAATAAAGCAGCAAAGATTTCTTCCAAAACACAAAAGTAATTATCTCTGGATAGTTGTGAATGTCCATTGGTGGAACCACTAACTGGAAGGATCCTGGGACCACAGGACCCTGCTATGAAAACTATGTTCTCCTGAGAAAAGGGCAAAAAATAAATTTTTATTGGGTTAAGCCATGGAGATAGGAGATTTTGGTAACATTGAGCCTTTTACAGCTGTGTAATGTGGCAACTTGTCTAGACTGAGCTATATTTTCCAGTGCTTCTTTCTCTGGCTGAATGCTGCTAATATAGAACTGATGGTGGCACATAGCCTCCAACATGGTCCAAGGTTCCCTGCCTTCTGATCTTAAATACATTTTATAATCATTTTATCTGAGTAACTAGAATATAGCATTGTGGAGGAGATGTAACTTCTATGATTAGGTTACAAAAGTTTGTAACTTCCATCTTGTTGGCAGACTCTATTGTTTTCTTAGCTTGCACAATGAGTGAAGCATGCTGGTAGGTAAGACAGGACTATGTAGAAAGGAAATGAGGGTGGCCTCCAGCTAATAACCTGTTAGGAACTGAATGTTGCCCACAATCATTGAGTGAACAAGAAAACAGATCCTTCCCCAATACAGCCTTCAGATGAGAACACAGAGTTGGACCAACATACCTTGATTGCAGCATTATGAGAAATAATAAAACAGAAAACTCAGCTAAATTATGCACAGATTCTTGACCCACTGAAATAATTAATGTGTATTGCTTAAAGCTGTTAAATTTTAGGGAAATTTGCTACTCCAAATTGGTAACTAATGAAGTCTCCTTTGACTAATACCACTGAAATTGTCTTTCCCCCCCCCCCCCACTTATTTGTTTCCTAAAGCTTTTTCAGTAAGTATGACTTTTATAATAATTTTCTTAAAAATCAATAAAACTTTCTCTTAGAATAGCTATAATGTTCTAAGATTTATGAGAATATCCTTGTGATATGGTGTCCTTGTCACATGGTGCTGTCATAAACAGGAAAGAGGCATATAGAGTGGTTGTCAATATCTCTGATTGTGATCAATATAAATGCTTTAGATGCTTTTAGCAGGATTTTTCCATTTCCATATGTACACTTAGCATATGGAAATTTTATAGTTATGCTCTCAGTCTTAACTCTCCTATCCACACCACAAAGTAATGTGTTTGTTTATAGACACATTAGATCTCTTTCTTTAGAAATGATTAGATTCATTTCTTTGCACTAAAAATGTCATTTCTAAAATGTATTCATTAGGGCACATTGACTCCTACAGAAACTTCCTGCTTATATTTGGAGATTGCAACCACAGAGTAGAACAAAAACAACTGCTCAAACTCTTTTTTTCTAATTATAGTCATTATCATTTTCTCCATTCACGCAGAACTCATTAGAATTATAGATATCTCTAGCTTGAGTTACAAAATGTTTCAGATTGAACTGTCAATGCTTTGAAACCTCAGTAAAAGGAATTCATCATTTTGGCTTCCATTATGTAAAATAAACAAACAATATTATAAATAATAAATAAATTTTCATCTTTCTTTTCCTCTTCTGACATATGTTACTGTATACACCTGTTTGCCTAATAGATTGAGAGAAAACAACTATGAGTATATTTGGTAAGTAGAGAAAAATATGTTCGTGAAAATTCAGGGTATATTTTTTTTTAAGATTTGTTTTATTGTTATTGACAGACAGAGAGACAGAAGCAAAGAGATAGGGAAGGGGGCAGAGCAGTCTCCATAGCTGTAAGACATCAATTTTCAACATGGTTTCATTTCATACAGGTGGGCAGAGGCCACACAGGGCAAGAATTGGTCTGGGTGCCTCCCACATGGGAGGCATGCCCCTCAAGCCAGGGGCCAAATCAGGGCGTGAGAACTGAACTGGGTGCCTCCCGCATGGGAAGGCATATGGGTCCACAGGAGCTGGGGCTGGGCCTTGATCCTCAGTCCCTGGGGCTGCAAGGTGAGCGCTCAACCAAATGAGCCATCCCAGTTTCCCTCAGGGTATCTTTTTAACACGTTTTCACATAACTTTTTTTGTTAGAAAATTAATTATGTCTACAACAAAATATGGTGGCTTTGTACTGTGTCAACTTAACTAAGCTGGAATTTTTATTACTCAGATTTGACATCCTTATGTGGTTCTGGGTCTGCACTGGCCACAAGAGAAATTTTCACAAGGCTTAGAAGACAGAATTAAAGTACAATAGCCATGTTTTTGTTCAGAGATCTAATGCAGAATCTTGCTTTATTGTGGTTTGATGGCACACAAGTCATTACTGACCCACTCACTCACTTTGTTGGCTTGGAGTAGCAGCATCTTATTCCCTCAATATATTATGTATTTAGCTTCACCCTATCAATGTGTATTTAGTTCCATTCCAGCTCTGGGATGCAATAATATCAGTATGGTTCTAAGACAACAGTTTAATTTTCTTCAGACTTTTCTTTCTCAAAGCCTTATGGCAAATCCTCTATATCTCTAATATCTGTTTATCAAGTTTCAGTTACTAATTTCTAGTTATTCCATTTTCTTATTTTCTCCCAAAAGGACTGAGAAAATTTGTTCCAATCAACACATATATAGGGACCAAATTACTGTGATTGCTAAATAGTTTTTTTTAAATACTTGAAATTTATATCTGTTCATATGTTTTCCAAGAATTCAAAATTGTGTACTTATCCAATGGAACATTATAGAATGAGAAGTGTTTTAAAGCATGATGGATGACACTATCCTTAGATTCAAACTCATAGACATAAAATCTACCTTCTTTCTAATTTTGTCAAATCACAACAAGATTAGAATTCTTCTTTGTAGATTACCTTGTGCCTAAGGAACAAACTTTAGGAATTGAGCAAAACTATGTGTTTACTGCTGAATATGTGTTATAGTTTATCATTATTTTAAAGATTTATTTTTATTGTATTTGACAGAGAGAGAGAGAGAGATACAGAGACAGAGAGAAGGGGGAGGGCACAGAACAGTCTCCATAGTTGCACATCATTAGTTTTTCCACATAGTTTCATTCCACAGGTGGACACAAGGCTGCACAGGGCAGAAACTGGGCCAGGGTCTCACCCCAGTGAGAACCGAACTGGGGGCACTCCCCAATTCAGCATATGGGTCCACATAGGCTGGGGCCAGGATCCGATCATCGGTCTCCAGGGCTGCAAAGTGAGCGCTTAACCCACTGAACCATCCCGGGTTCTTCTTATCATTATTTTAAATGGGTATACTGGTTATTCTGTTCCCAGGGTTTCTCATTTGAAGCAAGACAATTCTTTATTATGTGCATCGTCTCGTACATGACAAGACATTTAGCATCCTTGGTTCACGAAGCATGTAGCACCCTCTTTCCTCAATCATTGTCCCATTGTTTCCGAGTTGCCCATGCATGTTCCACTCTTCCTCACATATCTGTAAATCACCAATTCTCACTCCTGAAATCTAATACCTCATTCCTTCCTTTCCTCTTTATTCAAAAATGTCTTATGTACCCGATATTGCCTCACTGTCTTTGGAATTTTCATACCTATGTGAATTCCCCATGAGCATATATTACGTGTTTTTGTTTCCCCTGTTTATCTGTCTCTGTTAATTTGATTATTAACCCAACTAGAATAGCTTAGAAGGTTAGATAAAAAGTTATATTTAGCCTCCACAATTTCTTAACATAAGATTATTTAAAGAGACCTATAAAAAGACATCTTCCTTATTACTAGAACATTTTGTTTGGGCAAAACTTTCCAACAAATTTAACATTCCTTCATATTAATAATATCCCCTACGGACATTCATACCCTCCCTAACTAGTCCTACAATAACATATGAACAACGCTCGTTTGAGACTAATCTTAACTGCCTCTTTGTAAAGGATGCAGATATAATACAGTACATTTAAAACATGCTTAAGTGTCTCAGAGAATATTTTGTGACAAAAATAAATGGCTATTAATTAGGTGATCTTCCACAGTGGTTGCATTTTTCATTGTATTTTTTAGGTAATTTTAAAAGGCTTGAACTAATTCTCTGAATGCTTCTATTTAAGAATTTGTGTCAACAAACCTAAATTCCAAACTGTGTCATGCTCATCTATTCTATTAAAAGTAACCTTAAGATCCTTGTCTTTCAACTTTACCACTTAATAGTGCCATAGAGACTACTGTATTTCAAAAACATGATTAACAATATTCCCAGATAACATGGTCATTTAAGTGTGCTATTTACAATGTTCCTGAGATCACCACAGTGTGATTGTGCTTTTACAGGGCTATAGGTACTGTTTACTTGACCTCCAATTTTCTAAATATCATTGATGACACTGCTATTTTGCTAAGAGAGTCCATCTTGAGAGCAGCATTATTTTTTAAATTGTCAGCCCTTTTTTTTACCATTATAGTCAACATTGGATAGGCAGTACAGTCATAATAAATTCTCATTCAAACATAATTTACCTAGTCAAACTAAAAATGTCATCACTCTCTGATTAAAGAAAGAAAAAAAATTTTATTATTAGGAAGAGCTTTGATGTTTACAACTTTGTATTCATTCTTCACTACCTGCCCATTCAGTCTTTCACAATACTGTCAAATAATTACAAAGCCAAAAAATTCTTGAAATTAACCTGGTTTTATTATTCCTAAACTGGTGATGCAAGTATATTATTAAAGATCAATGAAGTCTATAAGACCTTTATTGTGTTTTCAATCTAATGATAGTTTTTTCAAACTCTTCTATCAGTTATAAATGCTAAACTTTACATCTACAGTTATAATCTGCAAACAGAAGACATTTTTTACAGAATGGTTTCTAAAGTATTTCTCCAACAATACTTGAAGGTACATGAAAATTACTTTCCTCTAAAGGAGGTCTTGCAATTATTCAAATTTTTTAAGACAATTGTTGCTCTTTCTTGTCAAAACTACCCTGAAGTCACTTTAGAATAATTAATAGCTAAGTTTCAAAATGTTCAAGAGTCTATTTATTTGATTGATCTGCAGGCTAACACAGAAAAGGCACTCTGGAAATATATGAATAAATGAATAGATGAAAGAATAGATGAATTAATTACTAAATTTTCTTTGGTAATATATTTCAGGATCTCATAGCAAGAAACAAAGATAGAACTTCTGAATTCTGCTCATGATGTAGCTGAAAAGAGCATTGTTTCTACACTTATAATGATAATAACAAACCTGCAAAACATTCTACAGATTCACAATTTTCTTAAACTCATCAGATACGACAACTCAAAAATTATTGGTTAAGTAAATTACAAACCAGAAATCTAACGAGATATGGATGCCTCCATGGAGAAGTGTGATGGAAGTAATATCCTGCTTGGGCAAATGCCTCCAGACACCAGTAAGGATTCAACTAAAGCTTTTAATGAATTGATAAAAGTTCAGGGTGAAGTAACAAATAGAGAAAGAATCCTTTAGAGTCAGAGGCACAAGGAGAATCTACTTTATCTGCGGGATCTTCTTTATGGACCTCTTATACACAGCCACACACACACCAATGAGTCCTAAGAGGTTATGCATATGGTGTAGAAACCTGAGGTAAATGAACATTAGCCACTATGGAAGAGACACATACTTTACTAAGATCTTTTCACTACCTCTTCTATGATCAAAACTCTTAACTTAAGTGAGGGGGTAGAACATTAACAAAGACTAAGTGCATTTGGGAAAAATAAACAGGAAAAAAAAAACCAAAAAACTCTTGTGCTTGGGACAGGATCACTAGCAGAATCCTCCTTCAAAACCCCAGGAGATATTACCTACGTAAATCTGAGGTCAAATCAAAACAATGGAAAATTTATCCTGCCCCTATACTAAAAAGAGTCAAATAAGAAGAATGGAAAGCTATTGCTTACAGTGAAGAAAATACCTAGTAGACCTCTCTGAAGCATAACAAAAAGCAACAATCTAAAACCAAGTATAGAACAGACACAAAAATTCCAGACAAACAGCCCTATCCTAAACCAAAGTTAACACTAGAAGAATTTGGAGACTGTGGTGATCTAAGGAAATCTATAGCAGCAATTAAAGCCAAACCTAGTTCAATTTCTGAGTAGACTGACTCACCTCCCCTACTCCTGACCCATAGTAACAGCAAGCAGAAAGAAAGGTGTGCAATTTGCAGAAATAAAAAGTGTTTACCTTGGAATGCTGGGATGACTCAGTGGTTGAGTTCTTGCTTCACAATTGCAAGGTCTGGTGTTCGATTCCCAGCCCTTGTGTTGAATTCCCAGACCCAGCCCATGCAGACCAATGTGCTGGGCTGTGGTACAACTGGTAACCACCAAGTCCCAGTGGTGAGGGTTTTTTCTTTTCATGTGGAAGACCTCCAATTTGGTTCCCACCCTGTGAGGCCACACATCCACCTGTGTGGAATGAAATCATGTCACAACAATGACGTACAACTGTGGAGCCTGCTCTGGGCCCTCTCCCTCGTTTCTCTCCCTCTCTCTTTCTCTTTCACTTTCTCTTAAAAAATTAAAATAAAATAAATCTTTTAAAAAAGTGTTTACCTCAAGTTCTACTTGTGTTCTACAAGTAAAAGTGCTGGGGGAAAAAACTGAAAGAAGGGAGAGAAAAGGGGAGGGATGGGGGAAAGAAAAAAAAGGAGGAAAGAAGGACAAACTAATAAACCAAGCATCCAAATACTATGGTACAAAAATCACATGACTCAACACACATGTAATTGGAACCCCAGAAGGAGAAAAAGTAAAACAAAGGAAATATTTGAATAAATGAAAGTCAGAGAATTTCCAAAATTAATCACAGATTCTAAAACACAGATTGGGAACCAGAACCCAGTCAATGCTAATCCTCTTCTATAAGGTCAGCCTCTATACAACAGCTCCTCTACTGTTGTCACAGCCAGTTCTCACAATCTATCAGCCTGAGAGTCAGTCTGTCTCATTGATGTACAAACAGCAACCAAGGCTCAACCACAACAGGAGCATACACACAACCCACACAAGGGACACACCTGGAGTACTCAGTTCATGTAACCAGAAAGTCTTCACCACTGGGGTGCATAGGACACCTGTTACATAAGGCCACTATACCAAGATCAGGAGATATAGCAGCTCTACTTAATATGAATTATAGAAACAAACACAGAGAGGCAGCCATAATGTGGAGACAATTGAGCCTGTTCCAAGTGTAAAAGCAGAACAAAGCTCCAGAAAAATTAACTAAAAAAATCAAAACAAGCAATTTACAAAATGTAGGTTCAAAATACTGGTTTTAAGGATATTTAATGATCTCAGTGATCACTTCAAGAAAAAGATAAAAAACATAAAAATGGAGATAGAAAAAAAAAACAAGCATTACAGAAACAAAGAATAAAGAAGAAGCCAGGATGACTCAGCAGGTTAAAGGCTCGCATTACAGCCCCAGGGTCTGAGGTTTGAGTCCCAGTCCTGGCCACAGTCTATGCAGATCCATATGCTGAACTGGGGTGTGCTTTCCACCCCAGTTTGGTTCCCACCAGGGTAAACTTCCCATGCGGGAGGCCCTGAGTTTGGCTCCCACCCAGGGCGTGCCTTTGGTGTGGGAGGCTCCTGGCTTGTGGGAGTGCGCCTCCCATGTGGGAGATCTCCTGTCCAGTTCATGCACCTGTGGAATGAAACTATGTTGAAAACTAATGACATAGAACTATGGAAACTGCTCTGGGCCCTCCCCCTTCTCTCTTTCCCTCTCTCTGTGTCAAAAAAGAAAGAATACAATGATAAAGAATACAATAACTGAAATCAATAATACATTAAAGGGAATCACCAGTAGAATAGATGAAGCATGGTGATGAACCAGCAATTTAGAAGATAAAGTAATAGACAACACACAATCAGAACAGCAAAAAGAAAAAAAAAATCCCCCCAAAATAAGGATAGTTTAAAGGGTCTGTGGGACAACATCAAGCATATCAAAATTAGCATCATAAGAGACCAGAAGAAGAGAGTGCAAGAATATGAAAACGTATTTGAAGAACTAATGATGGAAAAGTCTCCTAACCTGGTGAAGGAAAGACACATACAAGCCCAGGGAGTATAGAGTGTCCCAAAAAAGATGAACCCCAAAGAGTCCAACACCAAGACACATCATAATTAAAATGCCAAAGGTAAAAGACAAAGAATCTTAAAAACAGCAAGAGAATGGTAGTTATTTACCTACATGGGAGTTCCCATAAAACTGTCAGCTGATTTCTCTACATAAACTTTGCAGGTCAGAAGGGTGTGACATGAAAATTGTCAAAGTGATGAAAAGCAAAGACCAAAATAACTCTACCCAGCAAACCTATCATTCAAAATTGAAGGAGAGATAAAGAGCTTCCCAAACAAGAAAAAGGTAAAGGACTTTATAACCACCAAACCAGTACTACAAGTAATGTTAAAGGGACTACTTTAAGAAGAGGAAGAGATCAAAAACATGTTAAGTCAGATAGAGAAAGACAAACATCATATGATTACACTTACATGTGGAATCTAAAGAACAAAATAAAGGGATGCCAGATCGGCTCAGTGGGTTAAGCACTCACTTTGCAGCCCCAGGGTCTACAACTATGGAGACTGCTCTGGGTCCTCCCCTCTCTCTCTCTCTATCTATCTATCTATCTATCTATCTATCTATCTATCTATCTCTATCTATCTCCCCCTCTTTGTCTGTCATAAACAATAAAATAAATCTTTAAGAATAAAAACAAAATTAACAAAACAGAAACTAAGTCATAAATACAGAGAACATTATGATGTTTACCAGCTGAGAAGAGGGTTGAGTGTGTAGGTGAAAAGTGTGAAAGAATTAAGAAGTACAAATTTGCTCTTACAAAGTATTTATGGTGATGTAAAGTACAGCAAAGGGAACATAGTCAATAATATTGTAGTTAATGATGTATGGTATCAGACGAGTACTAGAATTGTTGGGGTCATCACTTGTAAGTTATATAAACATCCAGATGCCAAGATGGCTCAGCAGGTTGAGCACTTGCCTAGCAACTGCAAGGTTCAGGGATTGAATTCCAGCCCTGGACAGTGCAAACCATATACTGAGCTGCAACAAAACTGGTAATTGCTGAGATGGCAGCAAAGGTTCTTGCCTTCCATGCGGTAGGTCCCAGTTTGGTTCCTGCCCTACATGGCCGCACATCCACCAGTGTGGAATGAAACTATATCACAACCAGTGATGTACAACTACGAAGACTGCTCTGGACCCTCCCGGCTTCTCTCTCTCTCTCTCTCTCTCTGTCTCTCTCTCACACACACACACATACACATCTTCACTCAAACAATAAAAATAAATCTTTAAAAACAGTAAGTAAATGTCTACTCACTATGCTATATACCTGAAATTAATATAATATTTTATGTCAACTTCAATTTTTAAAAAATTAAGACTAGAATTGATGTACAACCCCACAATCCCTCTTCTGGATATCTACCCCCCAAATTTGAAAACATCCATAAAGATGTGTGTACCTCTATGTTCACTGTAGCATTATTCACGATAGCCTAGACATGGAAACAGCCAAAGTGTCCTTCAATACTTGTAGATGATCGAATAAAGAAAGTTGTGATACATATGTACAATGAAATGTTATTCAGAAAAGACAGAATTTGTGACCACATGGATGGATCTTGAGATTATCCATGCTCAACAAAAATAAGTTAGATGGAAAAGGCAAAGAACTATATGATTTCACTCACATGCAGGATGTAAAACTTGAAAGCAACAAACAAACAAGCAAAAATTCATAGACAGACAACAGTTTAGTGGTTACCAGAAGGAAAGACAGAAGGGAAGGAAGTAGAAAAGGGTAGAAGGGGCCAAAATATATGGTGACAAAAGATGTAACTTTGGGTAGTAAACACATAATGCAATCCACAGGTGATATACTATAAAATTATATACTTGAAACTTATAAATCTTTTAACAAATGTTACCCCAGTGAAGGGGGAGGGAGAGTTGGGGGGCAGAGTGGGCATCAGACTTATGGACACACTCAATAGTTTGGTGGTTACCTGAGTAAAGGGCAGTTGGGGGGAGAGTGGGATGGGGGGAGTGGGTACCAGATGTATGGTGATGGAAGGAGAGCTGATTCTGGGTGGTAAGCACATAATGCAATACATAGGTAATGTAATGTAGATTGGGACATCTGGAAACTATCTAATTGTTATCAACCAATGTCACCCCAATAAATTTAACAATAAAAAAAAAAAGTAAATTTAAATCAAAAATATTTTTCAAGAGAAAAATGTAACTTTTTAATAATAAATCAATATATTTCTATTTTAAAAATTAATAATCTCCATAAAGTATATAAGCCAAATTGTTACAGTAACACAGCAATTATTTTGCTCCCTCTTTGTGCAGAAGCTATAAGTGTTTAATGTCTTTGAGCTTTGTCCTTTAGAGTTACTTTTTCCTTTTTAAAGATTTATTTTATTGTTTGTTTGTTTTTAATTTATTGAGGTGACATTAACTGATATCAATTACATTGTTTCCAGGTATATGTACAATTCTACATTACATCGTCTATACATCACATTATGTGCTCACCACCCAGAATTAGCTCACTTTCCATCACCGTATGTTTGATTCCCCCTCCCTACCCCCCCCCCCCACCACCCATCTTTCCCATCCACCCCACCCCCACCCTCAGGTAACCACTGAACTATTGACTGTGTCCATGGGTCTTTGTTTCTTTGTTCCTTTCAGGTTTATATTCCACCTTAGAGTTATTTTTTTAAGGAATCGGTGCAAATATTGGGTTTTTTCCCCTCACATTTTCTTTCACTGCAGAATTTTACTTCTGGATTGTAGTTTCATTTTCAAGCTCCCACAAAAAATTTGTTTTAGCTTTTTTTAGTTTTCTTTTGGTTTTCCTGCCAAATAGCGTTGTATACTCTTACTCTCTGCTTAGAAAAAAGCATCTTTTAAGTCCTGAGTTCAGTTTTACTGTTGAAATTTGAGTAGATATTAAAATAATAAAAAGCATTTTCTGTAAGGAGCCAGCGAGCCTGAATGGAAAGGTTTCGGGGACCTCGACTGGCAAATCCTCGGTTCCCTGGACCTAACAGGAGGGACCGGCCTGGGGCTTTGAAGACAAGGCCTCAGTCCCCCCTTTCATCTCCTTCGGGGTTAGTTGGGTGAGTACATATAGAAAAACCTATTTACCAGCTTCTCATGAAGGCAAGGCAGCAGGCAAGGCTGACAGACACGGATAGATTTGGAACCCATGATCTACGTATCAAAGCCCTTACTGGAAGGGGCTGTTATCTCCTGTAAAAATCTGTTTACACTGTGCTTTGCTATGCTAATGCCTGTTCCTGGTAATGGTAAACTTTTGCAATAGGATAAGCAATAAAGTTATTCAGTGCTGTCTTATTGAAGGCAGCCTGTAGATCATTTGGTCTGTCTTAATTCCCACCACTCGAACTCGGGCACTTCATTCATGCCAGGCTGGATCCTTGCAACAATCTTCCAATAGCATTGCCACAAAAATTCCCATGGATATATGAGGGCTGTCTAGGGAAAAAAAAAAAAAGAAAGAAAGAAAGAAAAAACCATCCATTGTCAATATAATGAGAACTATTATATGGCTGGATACCTTCCATACTGTCCTCATACTTTTATACCTAACAAATTACGGTAGACTTTAGTTTATAAAAAATGACAAATAATGTTAATGTTATTTCACTTTTCTGGAAAAATTGAAGGCAGAATTTACCAACATACTTTGTTTGTTCTCCACACCTAAAGAGAAACCTAGTTTTAATCAAATCCCAGGACAGATTTCAAATTTAGTGACATGAGAAAAGGGATAAGGAAAATCACCTTCAGAGAAAGAAACTATTAACTTCCAAAGGACCCTGCTAAACAGCCAGAGAGATGTCTAATCCAAGGAAAAAAGGAGAAAATAGAACTTGGCTGCTTTATGCTTTAATCATCATGCCTTCCTTTGCCTATGAAAGGGAGTGTTCCTGTAGAATCCTCTCTTTGAATTCTTATTTTTTTTAAAAGACAATATCATTTGATGAAAACATTTCCAATTATTTGGGTTAAGAATATTGTGTAGTTACTCTGTACTTTTCAAGTCAAGCAACAAATCCTTTATCTTCATACAGACAGAAAAATAAAGTGAAAAAAAATAGTATGAATTTACAAGTTAACTGGAAATCTAATTATATCTATTCCCAAATCAATTAATAATGAGGACTGACAGACAGTACACTTAGGTACTAATCCAAGTACGAATATTTACCCTTTAGTTTATAAAAAATAAAAAACAAAGCAAACCCAGCTCCTCCTCTCTTATAATGTGCACATTATTGAAATCTAGTCTAAAGAGGTCATTTTACAGAAATACTGTAAATATTATTTCTGAGCTGTGTTAATAGAACAACCAATGTCCCTTTCATAGAGGTTATAATTTATAAACAAAAAGGCACAAATAGTTCTTATATACTAAAGAGCCATCTACCCAGCACATCTACCTTTATACAAAAGCTTTGAAATTAGTTTCTCTTTAAGCTTCACAAGTCCTCAAATTCTTAGGTAATGCTCAAGTTCAAATTAAGGTCAACGTATATGTTCTCTCTTTTGCTATGAATAGCACACTGTCAGCCCCTATAATGTAGAAAGTTGAGATTGGAATACAGGCTATTGATTTTTTTATCCCTACCAGAGAAAAATTCCAAGGTCACAGTTGTTTTGGTTTCTCTTCATATAATGCAAGATTTTTTAAGCACTTAACCTTGTTTCAGACACAAGATCATAAAAGTCACAGTCCTTGTAGTCAACTGGCTATATAATCTACACTACAAGGTCTCTGATACGTGTTTTCACAAGACACTATAAACACAGAGAAGAGAAACTGAAAATCATACAGATAATTTAAAAAGGCTTCCCACAGAAATCAATACTGGAACTAAACTTTAAAGGAAAGTAGATGACAGTTAGGCAGGGAGGAATGAGAAGTGACGCTATATGTTTGAAGCTTTTCCGGGCTTCACTACAAGCAGTGGCAGGAGAAGAAATACTATAAGACTGGGTGTCAATTCAGACTTTGAATCCTGGAATCTGTGTAACTAGCCATTTCAAATTTAGTGTGACAACATCTGAGGGCATTGTGAAAGACTCAAAGAAGTTCAGACTAGAGTCAGGCCTGAACATTAGACATTCAGATAAAATGAAGACAATGACTTTGGAAAAGAATTAGCAAAAGATTTAGGAAGAGTGGAAGTATAAATCAGTAAGAGTCTTCTTTTTTTTTTTTTTTTTATTGTGAAATTTATTGGGGTGACATTGATTGGTAACAATTAGATAGTTTCCAGATGTACAAGTCCACATCACATCACCTATGCATCGCATTATGTGCTCACCACCCAGAATCAGCTCCCCTTCCATCACCATATATCCGGTATCCACTCCCACCCACCCCCCAACTCTCCCTCCCCCCTCCACCCCCTCCTCAGGTAACCACCAAACTATTGTGTACATAATGCTGGTGCCCCACTCCCACCTCCCCTCCCACTTTACCTCCCCACTCCTCCCCTTCCCTTAGGCAATCACCCAGCTATTGAGTGTATCCATAATGCTGGAGCCCACTCTCCCTCCCCCCTCCTCCCCTTCCCTCAAGCAATCACCCAGCTATTGAGTTTGTCCATGGGTCTCTGTGTCTTTGTTACTTTCAGTTTTATATTCCACCTATAAGTGAGGTCATGTTTCCTGATTCTTTCAGTAATGAGAGTCTTCTTGTTTAGCAACTACCCGGTGATTGTAAAAGAGGATATAAGATGATGTCCAGGTTTCTGGGTTGGCAGCAAGTAGGAGTAGGTCATTTTTTGAGATAAGAAAAAAAATGAGGAAAGATTAAAGAGGCATTACAATTACTTTGACACACCAAATTTGAAATTCCTGGAAGACCTGAAAGTAGATGTTTTAGGAGACATTTAGATATACAAATCTGAAAGAACATGGGATTAGAGGAATAAAAACAGTAATAACCACATTACCAATAGAGATAATAACAAACATTTGAATGTTGCAGCCACCGTTCAAAGTCCTTAACTTGAATTGTTTTATTTAAATCTTATAACATATGATGAATGTATTCTTAGTATTCTCATTTTTCAGATAAGAAAAGGAAAGATTAGATAAGTGACAATTTGCCTAATGTCACTGGTTGGCAGTTGAAAGAAACCAACATTTGAACCCATGTGATCTCATTTTGGAGCCTCCCTTTATTATTCATGCCAGTATTAAATTTGTAAATAAAAAAATAGGTACATTTATAAACTCAACATTAAATATCATGACAGTCCAGCAACAGTATTTTAGTATTTTAGTATAGTGACAATGATGTAGCCAAATAATTGAATTTGCTGTGACTCTATTGTGCCATACTACCCCATGATTTAGTATTGTGGGACATTCAGGCTTCCTGTCATAGTAGGATTTGAATCATTTGGAGATGGACTTTCTTTAATTGTACTCTGCCATTCTGCAAGAAGAAAGCTGAAGCCAGTGAATCTAAGTTTTTCTGATCAGCAAAATTGTCTACACTCTATATGATGGTGGAATAAGTCAACACAAAAATAATGAGCTCATTTTACAATATAAGTAAGCAAATTCAATTGAATAAAATACATTTTATAGCTTAGGTTTATAAAAACAGTTTCATATAAAAACACTCAATTTTTAAGTTTAGTGATTAGGGGAAGCCAGGATGACTCAGCAGGTTAAGCACTCACTTTGCAGCCCTGGGTACCAGGTCCATGTGAACCCATATGCTGAACTGGGGTGTGCTTCCCATGTGGGAGGCCCCCAGTTCAGTTCCCGCCCCTCGGTTCAGCCCCTGGCTCGAGGGCGCATGCCTCCCATGCAGTAGGTCCCCAGCCCAGTTCCTGCACTGCGCAGCCTCCACCCACTTGTGTGGAACAAAACCGTGTCGAAAGCTGATGATGTACAACTATAGAAACTGCTCTGGGTCCTCCTCCTTCTCTGCCCCTCTCTCTCTCTCTCTCTGTCTCTGTCAAAAACAATAAAATAAATCTTTTTTTATAAAAGTTCAGTGATTAAACTACAACATTTCCAAGCTTTGCTTCTCGTGTGAAACTATCAGTAAACACAGGGTAAGGATCTTGTAAATGATGATGATAACAATCATGGTAATAATAACAATGATAATAATAATAACAGCTAACATATCTTATGTGTCTAGAAGAGGCCAAACAGTGTTCTAGGGAATACATGAACTATCTCATTTAATCTTCACATTTTACAGATGAAAAAACTGAAGAATAAAAAACATCAAGTAATTTATGAAAGATCAGAAGAAGCCAGGATGGCTCAGGGGGTTAAGCACTCATTTTGCAGCCCTGGGGACTGAGGACTGAATCCCGGCCCCAGCCTGTGGGAACCCATATGCTGAAATAGGGTGTGCTTCCCATGTGGGAAGCCCTTTGTCTGGTGCTCAGCCCCCGAATTGGCACCTGGTTCAAGGGGCTTGCCTCCCATGCAGGAGGCCCCTGCCCAGTTCCCTCCCTGTGCAGTCTCTGCTCACCTGTATGGAACAAAACCATGTCAAAAAACTGATGACATACAACTATGGAGACTGCTCTGGGCCCTCCCTCTTCTCTGTCTCTGTCTCCCTCTATCTCTGTCAAAAACAATAAAATATATCTTAAGAAAAGAAAGGGGGAAGCCGGGATGGCTCAGTGGGTTGAGCGCTCACTTTGCAGCGCTGGGGACCGAGGATCAAGTCCCGGCCCCTGCCCTTGCGGACCCATGCACTGAACTGGGGAGTTTCTCCAGTTCAGTTCTCTCTCTCTCTCTCTCTCTCTCTCTCTCTCTCTCTCTCTCTCTCTCTCAAAAACAATTTAAAAATTTTTTTTCTTTTTTTAAAAAGCAAAGAAAAGAAAGATCACACAGTAAATTAGTGGGATCAAGATTTAAATGGAAATAGTCTAATGTCAAAGCCCTGTGTAATCTTGGTGTGATGGTTAATTTTATGTGTCTACCTGACTCAGCCACAAAGTACCCAGATATTTTCTTAATAATTATTCTGGGTGTGTCTGTGAGCACATTTCTGGATAAAATTAACATCTGGATCAATAGATTGAAAAAGAAGATTGCCCTCCCCTACGTGAATGGGCCTTATCCAATCTGTTGGAGGCCGAAATCTAACTAAAAAGGCCGAATAAGGGAGAATTTACTCACTAGGCCTGTCTTCCAGCTGAGTCAGTTTTCTCCTGCATTTTAGACTCAAACTGGAACTTATGCCATCAGCACTGCTGGGTCTCTAGCTTGTTGACAGTAGAACTTGAGACTTAGCTTCCATAGACCATGTGAGCCAATTTCTTACAATAAAATGATATGTATACATGTAGTCTCTTATTGATTCTGTGTCTTGAAAAACCAAGACTAACCCACCTAGTTTAATCTTAAAAAGACTTTTGTAAAATCAGCTCTTTGAACTTCTGTGGTCACCAGAATGTAAATACTCATGGCTATTCAACATACATTTAGACTTCCTCCTCTGGATAGCATCATTCTGTTTCTAATTCAATGCTGAAATAACACGGTTTTGAGTATGTTCTTAAAGTTTGGTGTATTTATTTTTATGTTCTAGCTTTCAGTTGTGAAATTGCTTAGGTTGAATGACATATGCATTTTTAAAGTTTAATATGTTGCCAAACTCATCAAAAAAATATGGAAACAGTTCACTTTACTATCAGTGATATAAGAGAATACCTATTTTCCACATTCCCTCTATAATAATTACATTTAAATTTTTTATCACTTTGATGGATGTAAGTGATAGCTTAGTGTAACTTTAACTTATATTTTACTATTTAGGGAATATAAGACTCTTCATAGTTTTGTAGGCCATTAGACTTGCTCTTCTTTGCATTGTTTATTTATATTCTTTGTCACTTCTTCTATGGGTTATTTGTCTTTTTCTTGCCAATTTGTAAGAGCTTCCTGTGTGATAAATAATAACTCTTCATCTGTCATCAGCATGACAAACAACTCTTGTTCTGATCTCTTATTTCTTAACTTTCTTTAAAGTATAATTTGTCAGTAAAATTATATATATATATAATCATAGCTTTACTTAATTGTCTGCCTTTACTTTGAAAGCATTTGGATTTTTATTGATGATTCAGAAGTTTTTCCCTTAACTCCTTATACCAGCAGGGTTCTAAGATTTTATTTTGCAATATTTTCTATTATTTTATTATAACATTTCCATCTTTATTAATCCTGAAATTTATTATTGTATATCCTGTAAAATGGGATGCATTTTAATTTTCTTCTGTTTGATGGTCATTTTTTTTAATATCATTGATTAAATAACCTGTTCTTTTCTCACTGGATTGAACAAAGTTTTTTGTTTGTTTTTTAACAGAAAATTTACTTCCATTTTTATATTATATTTTCTGTATCAGATGAGCCTATGTGATTGAAAAAACTAGACATTTTCAATGTTCTTCAATACTAGGTCTTTCTTGATTTTTACATTGATTCATTAGACATTTTAACCAAGACCCTCTAGATATCACCAAGCATTAGATATAAATTAAGTCACACCGACACTTATACTTGAATCTATGCAATCAGGGAAAAAAAAAAAAAGTAATCTTTCTAGTAGAAACTAAAAAGTTTTAGTTCGAAAAATAAATTATGGGAGACTAAATCTATTGTTGAGCCCCCATACTCACATATCTATAATGATTACTTCTCACTAGTTATTAATTTGGCTTCCAAGCCCACTGTCTATATACCAGGAGTGGCGAACCTGTGGCACGTGTGCCCAAAGTAGCACGCGGAGCAATTATTTCGGCACGCGGAGCTGTGAATACCATTTAAAAAATTATTGTTTATGCTCTTATAGGCATAAAAATAATCAATACCTCTATCTCACTCGATGGGTTGGCACGTGAGTCGAGTGAGTATACTCTTATTTCATAAACTTTGGCACTCAATCGCCAAAAGGTTCGCCACCCCTGGATACCATTGCCATTTCAGTGTTCTCTAAGCCAGAACTCTTTTTCAAATGGACAAGCTACCAACATTACCTTAAAACTGGTCTATCTAGAAGACCATTGATCCTTCTTAATGCCTGCAGACCAAGAAGTTAAATAGAATATATCTGTAACTAAGGAAGAGGAAGGAGAATAAAATATCCCAAAAGGTAACTTGGGTCCTAGAGTAATACAGAACTTATAGAAACAGCTTTTTAAAATTCACATATGCTATTTATTTATTTCCAAGAGCACACACTATCCAGCAAGACATCTAGATAAGCTTAGGTTTCAGTATTAAAGCCTATTTTATTTACCAAATGACTGTAAACTTGAGGCCAGTACCCAAGGCTAGATTCTTTTGTGTTCTACAGTAAACTTTTTTCTTACTAGTTTCTTAGAAATCTGGTTTCTGTCAACTCTATAACCAATGCCATACATCCATCAGGTATATCTATATATGTCTGAATTCCAGATATTAACATAGGGCTTACTTTTTCTCAGTGGTGCTTTAGGGCCAACTTGAAACCAGGTAAATAAGAGGTACATGAGAGATAGAGAGAAGTTCTTGCTTTAGCTGGCACACCCTACAACACATGCAACAAGAGTCTTAGGTTTAAAATATTCACCATAAACTAATTCATCAGCATTAAAATTCTTATTTGAATCACTAACACAGGGTTATCAATAATATTAATATGCTCTGTACTATGGTCCTAGACAAAAGGCTGGTACACTTTAGATTTCTTCTTTAGGTGATAAATCCAAACTTGGGCGAGGTCAGCCTGTTCCACAGAATTGCCATGTATCTTTCTAGATTAGGTCAAATAATACCACACAGATTCTGCTTTCTGAGCCACACTCCTTTTAAATAAAAGTATTTTTATAATTAATTCACTGTTTCTTTGCAATTCAGAAATAATCTTGTTAAGGGGAAGTAAGTCAGAGAAACAAATATATACAAGTTATATCAATATAGGATACTCCCTTAAAATTCACTAGTGGGTTGAAATATTTTTTAAATGGAAGAAAATTTAATATTCCAAGACTAAAAGTAAGTTGCTTGTTTCTCAATGACTTAACGTTCATATATCAAGATGAGGCCATACTTATACTAGAACTTCATTACTTTGTCTGTAGTCCAAGATTATTAGACTCTGCCTGTGTTCTCTAAAGAGTTAAGCTGGCTCTGTTGTTAAATATGGCTTAAAATTACTATCTTAAAATACACTTTCTTCAAAAAGCAACTACAACTGAGTAGTGCTTTTTGGCCTCTTTTGATGCATTTTTGACTGATTTATTCTTTAATTAATTTCATAAGGCTTTGCTTTTGAAAGTGTATATAGTAGGCATAAGGGGAAATGCAAAGCAGAATTGATGTATACCACTTAAGCTAAACCAAAGCAAGTAGAAAAAGTATGAAAAGAAATGATGATATCAGCTCCTAGAATCTGAAATAGCCTCGTTATTTTCCTCTCCCTGGTCTATGTCTTATTTTCTTCAACATCTACAAGCTGTTTGCAATTGCTGCAAAACACATCCAAAAATTGTGTCAAAAGAAATCTTTTCAATAGAAAGAAAACTTCTTTAAACTAAGTGTTAGCTTACTTCACTTTTTGGAAGTCTTCATTCCCTCTTGGCTTTTAAGAAATTCTTTCTCACCATTTGAAAAATTTAATAGGCATTTAATTTAATGGATGTCATGTTGTCCTCCAGTAACCTCACGCCTTCATTTCTGTAGCTAACCTTACCAATAAAACCACCTGAGCACCTCAGCTAAACATTCATTTAGCACATCACAAATCCAGCAGACCTTGACTACCTTCACAGCAAGGCAAATAAATATGTTAAAGAACCATCCTAATGTTCTCATTTTGAAAGTTAAGAAACATTTAGTTTAATAGCTAACTAATTTACCACACTGAAAGTGCATATGCCCTCTAGAACCCCCAACTAACTTGGTCCTGCTTGCCCTCCAAGCAAAATAGGAGAATGGAACCCTGTACAAGTTATGGGAAATTAGTTCAATATTATGTCAAAATAGGCAAATGTCAAGAGTAGAGTGTGTTTTCTTAACTTTCCCTGCAATCCTGACTCCGTTGGTAAAATACTCAGCTCTTCCCCTGAGGGCAAGACTCAGGGTTTGGGGGCCTCAGTAGGTGACATTGGGGACATGCCAAGGATAGAGCTTGTATCATTCAGGGTCTTCTCATGAGACAAACAACCCATAGCAGAAATTTCATAAAGTAGAGCTTAATATAAAGAACTATTAGGATGCCAGGATAGCTCAGCAGGTTGAGCACATGCCTTGCAACCGTGAGGTCCATGGATCAAAACCTGGCCCCAGACCATTTAAACCCATATGCTGAACCGTGGCACAACTAGTAATCATCAGGATGGCTCAGCAGTGAAGGCTCTCACCTCCCACGTAGGAGACCTCCAGTTTGGTTGCCACCACACACAGCCCCACATCTACCTGTGTAGAAGGAAACTGTCACAACTAGTGATATACTACTATGGAGACTGCTCTGGGACCTCCCCCTTCTCTCTATCTCTCTCTCTCTCTCTCTCTCTCTCTCTCTCTCTCTCTCTCTCTCTCTCTCTCTCTCTCTTTCTTTCTCTCTCTCTCTCTTTCTCTCTCTCTCACCTTCTTTCAAACAATAAAATAAATCTTAAAAATAAAAAGGACTATTAACTAGGTAAAAATGGTTTAATACAAGTTGTAAAATAAAACTCTACAGTATTTTAAAGGCAGCAGCATTAGAAGTAGCTATCACCCTGTGCAATCACATTGGAAAGAACTCCAAATGGGTCACACGCTTGAATGATCTCTTCTTCTTAAGTGTCGGTGAAACCTGACTTGCTTCTAACCAATATTATATGGAAGACATGATGGAATTTCACCTCCCTGATTAGGTTACTATATATAGGATTTTATCTTACCAGACTGTAATGAGTCTCCTGATGGCCATGAAGAAGCAAACAGTCATGTACGAGCTGCTTATGAAAAAGACCACAAGGAAGAGACTACTGATGACCTCTAGGAATTGAGGGTGATCCAGCCAGCAGTCCATACGATACTGGGGACTGGTGCTCTGAGTCATACAGCCACAAGAAAACAAATTTTGTGGAGTGAAAATAAAAAACACAAAAAAAATTCTGAATGAGTTTAAAAGATGATTCTTCCCTCATCCAGGCTCAAGGTGAGACTGTATCACAATTGACACCTTGATTGCAGCCTGGTGATACCCAGAGCAGAAGACACAACCCAACCATGCCCAGACTCCTAGCCCATGAAAATTGTGAGATAATAAATGTGGTAAGTTGCTAGATTCGTGGTAATTTGCCACACAGCAATAGAAAATTAATAAGTATCCCTAGGGTTAAGGAAAATGTCAACAAAGAAGAAACATAGAGAAGAAAGTCACCATTGAGATTGAGATTGAGATTTAGACTCTGGTGAAGATGATGAACTACTAAAGAAATATGTTACCCACAGCTCTTATCAAGAAAAAACTTTCTGGAAACCACTCATAAAATCATACAAGCCACTGATAATTCTAGGACCTATTACAGGACACTAGGCTTGCCACCACACAGAAAACACAAAAACTGTAAGTCTCTTCATTCTCCCTCAGACCTCCTATCTTCCTCCTGTGTTCCCTGTTACCATAACCTAACTCAAGCTGAACAAGGATTTTAAAAAAGTCTGAGGATCAGAAAACAGGCAAAGGAATGTACACTTTCAGCTGAGAGGCAATAAATTAGTAATTGGAATAATGTCTATAGTTACAACTCTAAGATCATCTGCAGTAAAACACATTAGTCCTGACAGAGGAAGAAACAACAGTAGAAATGGAAAGGGAACATTTTTGCATTTTGAAGTCAGAGCTGAAGGATAGTGAATGAAGACAAGAACCCTCTTTATTCCCTAATATGTTACTGAAGAAATAGCAAAGCAGAGCAGACAGGGCTCTCGCCCCCTTTTCCTCATGACTCATACACGACCCTTGAGAATTTAGCAACTCAAAATTATGAGGAAAGTACATGATGCCCACAGGGCCTGTAAATTTGAACAGCATCTTATGATAGTGTTATTAGTTTCCTCTGTCCTGTGATTTACTTGACTTTTTATGGCTCTCAGATTTTTTAAACATGCAGATTCTATTATAAACCAGTATAAAAAATGGCATCACCATGATTAGCATTTTATTTCCCTCACGTACCATTTTCATTGCTATTCCAACATCATTTCAAGTATTCATTTAAATATAACCAAAGCCTTTGACCTTAAAATTAACTAGCAAATGAAACATTAGCAAATTCATAGCACTTCGCAAATGTTCTGGCTTGTTTAGCTCATATTATCATGTCTAGAAGCCTATAGCGTTTTCAAACTTTTTTCCCCTTGGGATTCAAGTCAGTAACTATTTTTGGAGAGCGTAATATTTTTAAACAATTATGATAGGTGAAAGAGCTCTCATAACTCAGTTCAGAAAAGATATTTTAAAAGATTAGTCTTCCCTTTCTATCTAATGTATTTCTCAGCGATACCCAGCTTTTACTAGACCTAGTAATGTGTTTTATTAAACTTAGCATGCAATAATGTGTTCAGACATGTATACACCTACACACACTCTCAAGCTGATACTGCTAAGTTTGCTATGGTCCAATACTTAACTATTCAAATACTGAATTCACAAATGTATTTTATTACAGGCGACAGGAAACAAAGTCACAGCAAATTAAAAAAAATTTATGTGTATTTGTACTCAGTTTTGAAGCACACATCTATGCTGACCCTGTTAACTCAGATGATATGGTCAGAATTCTTTTCATATTTTTTTTAAGATTTATTTTTATTGTTTTTGAGAGAGAGAGAGAGAGAGTGATAGCCCAGAGCAGTCTCCACAGGTGCACATCACTATTGCTCCAGTATGGGAGGCACACCACCACTGGGGGCCTCCCACATGGGAAGCTCACCCCAGTGAGAACCAACTGGGGGTATACCCCAGTTCAGCATATGGGTCCGCATGGGCCAGGGCCAGAATTTCATCCCTGGACCCAGGGGCTGTAAGATGGGTTGCTGGGTCATTCCAGCATCCCCATCTTCTCATTCTTCAGCTCTGCCACTTCATGTACGTTGGCTTCACTCGCTTGCTATAAGCCTTCTCCACTTGCTGGTTCTACGTTAATGAGGAGGTTAAGAAATGTGGATGTGGAAGTTTGGCTACAAAGAGCTTCAAAATTATATTAGCTATGGTAATTCCAAAGGGAAAAAGAAAGAAAGAAAAAAATCAAGGAATGACCCTGATTGGCTCAGTTCAGGTTAAATATGCCCAGACTTGAGACAACTGCTGTGTCCAGAGTAATGAGCTCCTATGATAGGCTAAGTCTAAAGTACATTTTCATCCCTGGCCAGGGGAATGAAATATTGAATTAGCCTCCCCAAACTGAATCAGTGGAGAGAGGAAAAAATGGGACATTTTACCATAAAAAAAGAGTAAAGGGATTTCACTCCAGTGGAAATAATCAACATTCACTACGGGTGCCTTCACCATTCCCTGACAGTGGTAAAACCGGTAAATTCAGTTAGCTCTCATAAAATGGCCTTCTTTAAGTTATTTGTTTAGGGAGAATAATAACATTTCATGAAATTAAAAGTTTGGTCTTACAGCATTCTAGGTCTGTTCATTTGTACAATGCCTAACAAACCCAATTAAATAGAACACTGGCTGGGTCCCAAAAGACAAAAAGACAAAGATGCTGTGGTCTCAGAACATTCAACTATAAAATATATAAGAGATCTATCAATTAGCTATGGAAAGAGCACCCACTTCCTGTCACTTTATTCCTATATCCCTTGTCTAATAATTCCTCTATAAAAGAAGCATTATTAATCAGGACTATCAGTTTCAACTGATAGAAAATCAAAAATCATATATAGTAACCATGACATTGTATCTGAGTGGCTATTTGATAATTGTTGCTTAATTTTCATGTTGATGAGGGTATGGATGCAGTGTTTCTGACAGTGCATGCCATCTAAGAATATATCATCAAACACAAAGCAGCATTTTTTATGTCTCAAGATCTCTGGCTTGCATTGCATAGCATCTCTACTCTTCCACCTATAATAAATATATATTGGAATAAAGTATTTTGTATATAATGATATTTTAAAGATGTCTAGGGATATAAATAAATCTCTAAAACATATTCATAATATACAAAGTAGAAGGCTTACTTTACCTATGCAAAAATAAGGATTTATTAATATTTTAGTTCTGTAATGAAGACTTAGAATATTAGTAATTTTAATGAAAAGTTTATTTCTGTGTCTAGTAATAATTCTGAAAGTAGACAGAACAAAATTTATGTGGAGGTAGCATGGATCCAGGCTCTTGGGTTTTTTGTGTTTGTTTGGTTGGTTGTTTCTGTTAGTTTTGCTCTGCTACACAGAATTTCCACTTTCAAGTTCAGAACAAAGATACTAAACTGCAACCATCACGTTCATCCTAGCCAGATTGATCAAGAAAAAGCCACAGAAAAGTATACCCCCCGCCCCCCAACACACCTATTTTAGAAGAACTTCTAGAACACACACACACACACACACACACACACACACACATTTCTGCTTACATCTTATTTGCCCACTCTAAGACCCATGGCCATACCTAATTACAAGGGAGAATACTGATTATTATCTTTTAGGTGGATAGCAAGGTGGCCAGTGAAATCTAAGCTTTTCAGTAAGAAAAATAAAATGGTTATTGAAAAGCAACTATAACCTCTGCCATGATCTACTTATCATTAAATCCAGGGAGATAAGTTTTAGGTATTAATCATATTTCTAAATATGTGTGCTACAATTATGAGAAAAAGAACTGATAAGAAATTATTGCCTGTATTTTTTCTATAATTGAATCCTGTTAATTTACATTTTCTCATTATATTTTAAATACTGACTTTGAGGTCAATGAGGTCAACAAACTCCTTAGAAATAATTAAATAAACATCAAAATATCTTACAAAATATTTAAGGTTACCTTTTCAGGGGCAATGTGCTCTTTATTTTAACAAATATAACCTAGTGGTAGCTTTCTTCTGTTGTAACTGCAACATATAGTTGTGAAACATTTGAAAGTACCATAATAAAATATGTAAGAAGAAAATCATTTAATTAAACTATTTGAAAAAACTGTGATCTTCTTTCATTTGTGTGACCTTTCTAAGTGTAAATTTTCTTGCTAGCAATTCTGTTAGCTATAGGCTTCCAAAAAACACAAGATGATACCAGAGTGTTTCCCCCAAAGGCTTAACTAGAGTTTCTAAGCCAGTGAAGAACGGCCTCATTACAGATATGACAAAGCTGACCCTCCATCAGTGGGGCGCACAAATTTGCACTTTCTTTAACACCTCTCATCCAAATGACCAATGATACACATTCTTAAGAGAGCTAACTAGAATTATGGGCATAGGCTTAAATATAGTTAAATATTTTTATGACTTTTCTTCATTAAAAGTACGCTCTAACAAGAAGTATTTCCCAGCTAAGGGTCAGGAGTCAGAGCTCCCTCATTAAAAAATTTAGGAGTAAGGAACTAATATAAGTCAATGTTTTACTCAAATTCATAACCTTGATGGCATTATTTAAAATATAGCAACAATAACAAAATAAAATATTCAAATGACAATACTAGAGAATTTATAAAATAAACAATATAGGAATATAATGACATGTAATAGAACCATAAAAATCATGTTTTCAATTATTGTAATGACACAAAGAAAATTCTCATAGAAAGTTTTATAATCTTTATCATTTTTCTGCTTATAAAAAGTTACAAAAAAAAACAATAAAGGGGAAGCTGGGATGGCTCAGTGGGTTGGGCACTCACTTTGCATCCCCAGGGACCAAGGATCGAGTCCCGGCCCGGCCGTGCTAACCCATATACTGAACTGGGGAGTGCCCCCAGTTCAGTTCTCACTGGGGTGAGACCCTGGCCCAGTTCCTGCCCTGTGCAGCCCCAAGCCCACCTGTGGAATTAAACTATGTGGAAAAACCAATGATGTACAACTGTGGAGACTGTTCTGGGCCCTCCCCCTTCTCTCTGTCTCTGTCTCTGTATCTCTCTCTGTCAAAAACAATAACTAAATCTTAAAAAAAAAAGAAAGAAAGAAAATAAATATTACCTGTAATTTCTCTACTTATAAATTACCATGATAGAGAGGCTCGCCAGCCAGAACTGTGTATCTCTCATGTAAGATTTCTAAAGGTAGGTTTTATAACTGCTTTTAGGAACTCATGCTCTTATTATGTTGCTATGCTACATGCAACTTTGATTTTGAAAGCCAGACCAAGATTATGCAGATACATATCCATATACACACAGATCATACTGTGAATATATTTAACTTTTATCATGTTTCATTAATATTACACTTTATATTTATATTTAAAATTAATTCAATGTCAACCTATTAGTACTAATATTTCCTCAAAGTATTAACTATTGTTTAAAAACAAGTTTTCACAACTGCATGGTACTCCCTTGAATAAATAAAACAATTAATTGGCTTATGCCTTATTGATGTTATTTTGTTTTTTATTTATGTTTTTATATACTGCTGTGATGAACAACTTGACATAAATACTATGAGCATCATTAGTTATTTTAGAGAAATAAATTCCTATAAATGAGCAAATAAGAATGCATTGAGATTCCTGACATATAAGGAAAGACAATTTATATGAGGTAGGTTGTCATTTGATATATGATATGATAATTAATACATGAAGACAATAGTGTACTACAGTATATGTTTAGAATGAAATTAAATACATGCTTACAATTTATATGTTAGTATTCCCATCCATCAAGAGTAAGGAAAAAAAGACTACCATAGATGGGAATACACAAAAATGTTAACAGTGATATCTTTAAAAGTCGGAATTGCAGGTAAGACGTATTATTTCTGTGTTTTTGTATTTTTTTCAAACTCTAAGTTGATTGTATATTATTTTTATAATAAGATGACAAATGGTGTAAAAACTCATTGTAATTTAACATTAGATACAATATTTTATTTTTGATAATTTCCATTATTTTTTAATTTATGGTTAATAATGCTCTAATTTATATAAAATCAGTACAATAGAATTTAGAGAATCTATTGATAATTCATAATATGTATATGGCACTGAGATGGCTAAATCTGGAAGTGAGTTGATTCATGGGTACATGATATTAAGTGTACTAAATAATAAAACTTAATTTTATTATTTAATACAGAAAATTTAATACAGAGTCTAGCAGAAGTAACGCCTTTTTTTACATGAGCTGGTGATCTACACCAAATCTCTTATTACAAAATCATAAGCACATAATACTGTAACACAACAGCTTCACTGCTCTCACTAGCTGTTCCCTTGTCAGTTGGTGGGCCATTTTACTTCAGGGAACCTGAACCACAAAGGTTACTAAGGTAACTAAGACAACACATCCATTTACAGTACACTACTATAAAAGGGTATTATTTCTGCTGGACTCCCTACAAATTCAGCCCAGAGAAGGGTAATTAGGAAGAACTTGAGAAAAAATAATATATAAAAAGCGAAATTTCTTTTTGTATTTATCACCAGTGACATTGTCATTGTCGTCATTAATCTGTCTCTGTACGTTACAAGCACTCTGTAATAGTTAATGATTCATTTCTCATTCAACTCCACTCTGCCTCTGGTTTTCTTTATGAAGCTACTAATAGTGAGTGAACTCTTCACAAAACCTAATTTCTTATCATAAATATCTATTTTCCTGCATTTTACTAATCATCAGTATCTGTGATTCTAATTTCTATTTAATAATAAATCAGTTATAAAGCATTTATATCTACTACCTCTTTGATTAACCACATAATTACTTTTTTTTTTTTTTAGTAAATTACAGTTCATCTTTGTTCAGCCTCTTCTCTTTGCTTGCTCTCTTTCTTTCAGTTTATTTGTTACTAGGCATATAGATATTATTTTCCCACCATGAGTTATTCTTACACTTTTATCATGAATTATGTTTTATATCCACTCTAATGAATATGAAGAGTTTCAAGTGGATGGTGAAAAAACATTGGTGTTTTTTTTTTAATGCTGCATTCTCTTAGATGATTCTAAGAAACAATTACCAATGATTGGAAATTTTTTCTATAGTTCTAGTCAGGTAGATATTGACATACAATGAAGTGCACATATTTAAAGTGTACTATCTGGTTAGTTTTGACATAGAAGGTACTTATGAAGCTATCACCACAATCAAAATAATGAGCATATTTATCACCCTCAAAAGTCCCTCATGCCCCTTACTACCCACTCCTTTGTCCTTAGGCAGCCACTGATCTGCCTTCTTCCATTATAAATTAACATGCATTTTCTGGAATTTTACATAAATGGAAACATCATATATACTCTTTTTTTGGTCTGGTTTCTTTCACTCAGCATTATTACCTTGAGACCCATATATACTGTAGCATCCATCAATAGTAATTTCCCTTTTATTGCTGAGTAGTATTTAATTATATGGATATACTACAATTTGTGTATCTAGTCACTGGTTGATGAATATATTGGTTATTTACAGTTTTAAATTATAAATAAAGTTGCTTAAATTCATGTGCAAGTATTTAATTAGACATATAGTTTCGTTTCTCTTGGACAACTACCTAGAAAAGGAATGACTGGATCATATAGTGGGTGTTTTCATTTAACCTATATATGACATTTAAAGCATGATACATAAAACAAACAAAAAATGATAGTCAGTTTCAATAAAATTAAAATTTTTCTACTCTTCAAAATAGGTAGGTAAAAAAATGAAAAGAGAAGCCACAGACTCAGAGAAAATATGTTTAAATATATATCTGATGAAAGATTTGTATCAGAAATACATGAAGATACCTCAAAATCAAACATTAAGAATTAGCTGCCAATTTTCTAAATATGTATAAAAGTTTTGAACAGATTTTATGAAAGAATAGATACAGATGACAAATAGCTTATGCATAAGTGCTTAACATCATCGGTAACTAGGAAAATATGATGCCCTACACCCTATTAGGATGATTAAAATTTTTAAAAGCAGAAACTGAAAATAAAAACCTGTGTTAGTGAGGATGTATAGCAACTGAAATTCTCACACTGCTGGTGAGATCAGACATTTATCTATCTTTTTTTTAATTTAAAAATACACTTGAACTAACCAGATGTTAAACCCTTTTTTAAAGAGGATATCAGCATTTTTATAAATAATTTTAAACAAATTGATAATTTTATAAGGTAAATTCATCCTGAAAGTGATCTGTCTCTTCTCTCTCACTTTAGACTTAGATGAGGCATAGTTTTGTCTTGTTACTTACATTTCCCTATCCCTGTCAGGCACTACACTTTAGCTCATGTGGCTACTTCTTTGTCCAGACTCATAAAACACAGTAAAAGCCAAAGTTCGTACTAAAAAAGAGTCTACCTAAATAAGCAAAGCAAAAATCTACACGTAGCCAATAACCATAGTGAAGGAAACCCAGTCCATTTTCCTATTCCTAAATCTCTCATGTTAGTCTATTTTGAATAAGCCACAAAATTTAAATTCTGGTTCTAGTTTCAAACCCAACCAAATTACTTCAAAATTTAAAAATATTTTTGCAAAGCATGAACTAAGTGACAGGTCCTGTGATGGTTTCTTGTTACATAGATAAATAAGATGGTGCTGCTGCCCTTGAGCAGTTCAAGGTCTGCAGGTTTATGATTTTGTCTTGGCTTGTGATGATTTACCCAAGGAGATCCTTTCATTAGTAAGCTTTATGTCTCCTAAAACTTGATTGTGGCAACTGAGCTGCTAAGTTCCCATCACCAATTATTTATTATCTATTACCAGAGAGTGTTAAAGGGTTATTATCTATTACCAGAGAGTATTAAAGGGTGCACAGGTGTTCTTTCTCTCAAAATGTCACGTAGCCCTTTAAACCCACTTTTTGTCTCTCCTACTTGCAGTCCTTCCATATGATTTTTCTAAAATAAAAAATTCAGAAAATCTCAACTTGAATTTTTCAATTCCTCCTCCCCCTCCCTTTTTTTTTTTTTTTTTTAACTAATGTAAGATGACTCTAGGCTTGCTAAACTCACCAATCATCCTCCTACTTGACAAATTAGTCTTTATACTTTTTGACTGCTTCAAAGCATTTCAGAGCCTGACCACTCAATCTTTCTCAAAACCATAATTATAGCCCTATTCTTATTCTTCTTCTAACTCTCTGATCATTGCTTTCTTCTCTTTCACCAAATTCTCATTTCCTTTCTTACATGCCAGATTTTCACAGATTTATATCCTTTTCCTTCTCTTTTTTTTTTTCATAAACTCTTCCTGAATAATTTTATCTATATTCACATTGTAATTATAGCCTTTTAAGTTAATGATTTCTGAATCTATGTTCCATAGCTACTATTTATGGGATACTTACTATGTGCTCATGATGCTAGGGATATTTGCATAAATTATCTCATTTAATTTTCAACATCCCACTTTATTTCATAATTCATATGGCCAGGAAATAAGCTCATGCCAATATATTTCAGTACCCAGCAAAGCCTGTTTTTACTTTAAGGTTTCAAAAAAATCTTAAATTCTACTCTACAAAAGTCACTTTGATGACCACTAACTTTTAAGAAAGAATTTAGGCAAACAAAAGTCACCTTGGAGGACCTAAGTACTTGCCCATAATATACAATATGTGAAAACTCCTTTCCCTTAAAGAGAATCTTAAATACTTAAATCCCTCTTTATTTCTCTTTTTATCTAATGGAAGGGATGTAAATCAAGAAGCAGACAGAGACATTGAACCCATAGGACTATTGTAAGCTCCAAAATGGATATAAAATATGCAACTTCTTCCTGATCTGTTCTCTTCAGAAAATTCCATTTTTATGGATTACTTTATGAGACCCCTGTTGCTCAAACTAGATAAATTCTGGAAGATAGTGAATGTTAACAATTTGAAAACATGTCAGCTGATTTTTGTTTTACAGCCTACTGCCATCCCTCCTATTAATCACTTAACCACATACATCCGATATGATTTCTCTCCATTCTCACTGCCCATACAAAAGTTCAATTTATCATCATCTTTCACCTGAACAATTTTTCTAACCTCTTAACTGCGTCCAGTCTTACCCTGCTGTAATCCCTCCTCCACATTTTGGCAATGAGATCTTTCTAAACTGCACATTTGACCATTTGGACCCAAACTAATTCATTCCCTATTCAACCCCAATCCCTATGCTACATCTCTCTGCCAGTGGTCAGTTCTCAGTGCAAAACTCTTTCATTTAATAGCTCTGTATCTTTGATGAATACAACAGTGCCCATGAATGTCATTTTATTATATTTTTCAATTTCATTTATTTCTGCAATTAAAAATGCTATATAGAAAGATATAAAGAAATAAAAATTAAATATGCATATCTATAAATTAATGATCTGTCACCTAGTACTGCTCTCCAGCAGGAACTATTGGGGAATCACACTGCAGCCTTGGGACTCACAAACTCAACTTGTTTGCAATCTGAAAGATCTCTCTCATGAGAATAAACTCAATCAGCTCACAGAGACAAAAACTCATAAACCAAATGCCAATCTCTTAAGTTATAAGAAATCAGATTCACAAAGTACTTAGAAATACTACCAGTTAAATTATTTTATCCATGTAATATTTAAAAGATCAAAACTATTCAGAAAAATACTTGCTACATATATGCAAAGGAAATTCGCCATAGAAAAATGCATATGCTAATAAATATTTTAAATATTTTCAGCATTATTACTATAATTAGTGCACACTGGAAAATAATTTCCACCTCTATAAATAAACCATAAGAACATTTATTATTCAACCCTGAAAAGGATATTTGTTATAAAAAAAGATAATCTTAAACATGATATTAACAAAAATATCTATCAATATATAAAAAAGATAATACATCATAACCATGTGGAATTTATCCCAACAATACACTTTTGGCTAATATTTAAAAACTAATCAATGTAATTTACCATTCTAATTAAAAGAAAAAACAAAATTTTATAACCTCAGTAAATGTAGAAAAAACACTTAACAAAATTCAATATCTAAGCTGCTATGATTAAAAGAACAATTAGGCAAACTACAGATAAAACGAATTACCTCTATCTGCTAAAGGGCATCTACAAAAAAAATTCTCCTGTTGACATTATACTTAATGACATATTGACCATGAGCTCTTGCCTCTAAAAATAGACACAAGGCAAAGACGTTCCTTATACCCATTCCTATTCAGTATTTTAATAGAGGTCTTATTCAATGCAATAAGATAACGAAAGGAAAGAACACAAACATAGATTTAAATGGGATAAATAAAACAATGTTTATTTGCAGATACTATCATTGTATGTCTACAAAGCCCCAGTGAATATACAAATAAAGCTACTAAAGCTAGTAAGTGAATATATCAGGTACTCAGCATACAAGATTAATACAAAAAATTCAATTGTACTTATATGTGCAAACAATAAATAACTGTAAAATAAAATTTTAAATAATACACTTTAATAACATAATGCAGGGGTGTCACACTGAATTAAAACATGGGCCATTTGGTGCAACAGGCAAGATTAACTCAGGCCACATCACATTTACAAACGTCGCCGGAACTGAGTCAGTGCATTTATACACGCCCACAGGCCCCCAGGAAAGGCATTGGGCCACGTGTATACTCATCTTAAGTAGTTAAAGGGTTAATGAGGGAATTGTGTGTACAGTATTGCCTCGATCTCCCCTAAGTGCTATTTTCTTCATAACAATTTTTATATTTTCATTTTATTTCAGAGTATCATGGGCCACAAAATATTACCTCGGGGGCCACATGCGGCCCGTGGGCCGCCAGTTTGACACCCCTGGCATAATGTATGAAAAAATATAACTAACTAAAAACATTCAAACCTCCAGACAAAAAACTACAAAATAATGCTAAGAACTGAACCAGATCCTAAGATGGAGAAATTTACCATGCTAATGGATAGGAAGACACTATTGTAAATAAGTTAATTCTTCCAATTTGCTCTATAAATTTATTGCGATACCAGTCACAATTCCAGAATTTTTTCTTGTAGAAATTGAAAGCCAATGTTAAAACATATATGGAATGTAAAAGAACTAACAAATTTGCTTTAAAAATAACAAAATTGGATCACTTACACTACCTGATCATAAGACTAAAACCAGAGTAATGAAGATAGTATGCTATTAGCATAAAACTAGACAAATGTATCAATTACAGAGTAGTCTAGAAATAAGTTCATGTTTCACAAATTTGCAGTGAAACCCAAAAAATATTGAAAAATATTTTCATCAAATATATTATTATTAACTGAATATTAATATGTGAGGAAAAAATAAACCATGACCAATACCTCAAACAGCTCAATAAATAAATAAGCAAATAAGTCAAGAGGATTTCAGCTAAACATCAAAGCCCTAACAATAAAACTCCTAAAAAAAACATAAGAGAATGTAGAAAATAAACTTAGCGATTTATGTTTAGTCAAAGTTTACTTAGAAGGCAAAAATTACTAATCATTAAAGAAAACAATTTAAAAACTGATTTTCAAAGTCAAAAATTTTTGCTTATCAACGTATACCAATAAGACAGTGAACAGTCAAAAAATAATTGAAGATTGTGTGTATGACATGGTGGGGGAGTGAAAAGACACAAAGGACTTATATTTAGAATGCATGAATAATTTCTACAAGCAACATTGCTCTCCAAAAGATTTGAACCAACACTTCAAAAAAGTGAACATATAATAGCCACAGAGTCTCAAAATTTAGTCATCAGGGAAACTCAAATTAAAAGCACAATGTAATATCAATATATACCTACTAGAAGGGCTAAAATTAAAAGATTATAACCAAATATTAGCAAGGATGTGGAACAATGGGACCTCTCCTCTCTTGTTGGTATAAATACAAAATGGTACAACTTCTTTGAAAAACTGTTTGGTAACATCTTACAAAGATAAACAGCTATTACTTTATGATCCAGTAATACTAGCCCTGAGCGTTTACCCCCAAAATATATATCTCTAAGAAGTCTTATTAAATATGCTTATAGCTGGCTTCTTAATGATAGCAAAACTTTTTAAACAACTCAAATATCTATCAACAGCATAATAAACAACTGGGATATATTTATGCAATGGTATATTGCACTGCAATAAAAACTCACACACACACACACACACACACACACACACCTGCAACATGGATAATCTTAAAAGTATTTTTTGGGCCAATGATACAAGGCACAAAAGAGAACATATTGTATATTACTATTTACATGAAGTTTTACAAACTAACTTGCAAAACTAATTTATAAGGATACAAATCAGACTATCAGTTGTCTTTTGAGAGCAGGGCATTGACTAGAAAAGGGCACAACAGAGCTTTTAGGGTAAGGGCAACACTCTACATACCAATAAAAATATGGGTTGTACATTTGAATACATTTACCAAAACTCATGGAAGGAAATACTGAAAATCTATACATTTTACCAAAGGAAATAGCCCCAAATTTATTAAAACTACACTGAGATACAATTTTTCACCTATCAGTTACACAAAATCCACATTTTTACAATATATTCTGCTAATATAGCTGTAGAGAAACAGACACACTCACCCATTTTGATAAGAATGCAAAACAACACAACTCCTAGAAAATACAGGAAATTTAGCATAATCTAGTAAAATTAGCATATATTTGCTCTTGGACCCAGCAATTTCTCTTTTAGAATTTATACCAAAGATTCACCGGCAATGATATGCAAATATTTTTATCCAAGGCTACTTATTACACTTTTACTTATCAAAATAATAAAATATCAAAAGAATAAAAGAAACATCAACTGGGGACTGGTTTACTAAGTCAGGCTACAACCAAGCAATGGAGCTCTGCAAATATAAAAAGTAAAGAAATATCTTTACATATCATTATGAAGATATACTAAGTGCAAATAATGCAAGTTAGGAAAAATGTGCATATGGAATGCTACTATTTATCTAAGAAGAGGAAATGATTATGAATGGACAGGTAGATTGATTAGCAAGTCAATAGAAAAAACAAGTAGCTTACATAAAAGATTTAAAAAATAAATAAATAAAGACTGGGAACAGAATAGAAAGGGTGGGCATAGAGTAAGATTTCCCTGAATGTTGGAGAAGCCGGGATGGCTCAGTGGATTAAGCGCTCACTTGCAGCACTGGGGACCAGGGATCGAATCCCAGCCCCGGCCCATGCGGAACCATATGCTGAACTGGGGAGCTCCCCCAGTTCAGTTCTCTCTCTGTCTCTGTCTCTGTATCTCTCTCTCTCTCTGTCAAAAATAAATAATAAAAATATATTTTAAAAAAAGATTTCCCTGAATGTATCTCAGTATGCACGAGAATCCATGCAATCGTAAAAGAAAATTCAACAAAATCAATTTTTAAAACTTTTCTAAAGAGCAAAGGTAAAATATAACAAATTAATCCAACTATAACCAGTTGGTGGTATAACCACACAGAGATTATAACAGGTGACATTAAAACACTGTAATTTGACTAAACACCCCTCATGAGATAAAGCCTTAGCACAAAAAGAACTGCAAAAAATATATAAATGGCTTCTAAGAAATCATTCTGTTGGTGATGGTATTAGTATTATTATGAAGCAGTTAATTTACTGTAAAAGAAAGTAAATGAACAAATATATGAATATAATTGAGAATTGGCACTTTTATTATCATGAAAAAAAAAAGAAATAAAGAGTAAGATTGACGAGATCAAGTTGAAAACTTGTTATACTGGGGAAGCTGGGATGGCTTAGCGGGTAAAGTGGTTGCTTTACAGCCCCAGAGACCAACGATCAAATCCCAGCCCCAGCCTGTGCAGACCCATATGCTGAACTGAGGTGTGCTTCCCACATGGGAGGCCTCCATTTTGGTTCTCACCCCCTGGTTCAGTCCCTGGCTCTAGAGAACCAGGGGGCATGTCTCCCATGTGGGAGGCTCCCAGCCTGGCTCCTGCCCTGCGTGGCCCCTGCCCACCTGTGTGGAATGAAACCATGTCAAAAACTGATGGTGTACAACTATGAAGACTGCTCTGAGCCCTCTCCTTCTCTCTGTCTCTCTCTGTCTCTGTCAAAAACAATAAAATAAATCTTAAATAACAAAACAAAACATCCTGTTATATTGTATTTGAATAGAAAGTACCAGTAAGATATATGTGGGATATAAAACTGAAAGTAACAAAGAAACAAAAACTCATGAGCACAGTCAATAGTTTAGTGGATACCTGAGGGTAAAGGGGAGGAGATGGGGGAGTTGAGAAGGGGCATCAGGTATATGGTGATGGAAAGGGAACTGACTATGGGTGGTGAGCACATAATGCAACACATAGACAATGTAAAGTTGAATTGTACACCTGGAACCTACATAATTGTTATCAACCAATGTCACCCCAATAAATTTAACAATTAATTAAAAAAAGAAAATATCAGTAAGAACTCATATGAAATTAACTCACAAAAACAGAGTTGAAAATAAAATTACTAATTTTTATCTAGAATACCCAAAGTATAATACCAGAGAATATTTGTATATGATGAAAAATTTGATAGTATTGGCAACAAAAGCTGAAAAGTAAGTTCACCAGCTTCTTAAAATTAAACTATCTATTTCCTTCATAACAGAGGGTTCTAAGTAATAACCTCTTTTATCTTCAATTAGTATCCCCAGAAAATCAGTTGAAGGGACACATACAAATTAGTATGCCAGCAAATAAAAAGTATACATCTGCCCCAGTGACAGGAGTGGCTCCTAATGCCACCTGCAACTGTTAGGTAAACAGACTTGAATGGGCAGCTCTGGGTGAATAACTGGCATAGGGAGAGAAAGGGCAGGATATATGCTGAGCATGCACAGCCGGAAGTGGAGTAGGCACAAGGACTCTAATATATAATGGAAAACCAACTGCCTTATTCTGTTTCATGGAGACTGCCAACTGAGATACATCATTTGACATGACTACACAGAGCCAAATCATTCATCAAGCTGTTTAAAGCTCAGCATACCACCTGTGCATGGACCAAATTCATTTTTAAAAAGTAAAATAAAAGTTTTCTCAGCCTCATGACAAAAGTAAAGATACTTCCTTTGGAAAGAACGAAAGCCATGACATCTTTTGCCAACAAAATATGCCATGATACCTGCAAGAATAGACGACAAAAAGGACAAAGAAATTAAAGCATGCTATTCAGATTGTATGGATGGTGGTGAAAGACAATTAAAAAACTGGTCATATAATATATTACAAAGTGAGAAAGTATATTTTTTCTAGCAGTTTCAAATTTTTTAAATACATTTTAAGACCTGTATTTTCTGTGTAACATTTTATACCTTTACTATTAATCTCCAAATTCTTATTTTATATGGTTATTAGACATACTAGAAACAGGTAAAATAGACCTCACCTTCAAAATATTTTACATCTACATATCTAAAACCTTTTTGCAACAATAGCAATATTATCTTTAAATATTTTCTATTCTTTTGAACTTTCTTAACCATTATGGAATTCTGGGGATAGAGTTATTTTTAATTCTAGTGACAGACTCTTCCTTCCAGCTGAACTGAGATAAAAACCTGTGAAAAGTTTTGTAAGTCTGTCAAACAGATTTTAAAAAGGAGTCTAATTTGATTCACTCGAGCACATTTTTTCTTGTTTTTTTTTTTGGACTACATCAACAAATATCTTTTACGGAATTCACTGAAGATTTCAGGTCAAGATATAAATTAGGTAAGTACTGTGCCCACCTCCTTCTATGATCACATCAAAATTACAACTAAACTACAGGGTAACCATCACTGAGAGCTACTTGAAATCTAACTGAACTAGAGCTCTAAAACTAAGAGCATGCAAAAGAAGCCACCTCAAGACTAGGGGGGAAGGGGAGGGCAGAGATGCAGAACAGGATGTGTGTGACCACCACACCCATGTGTGACCATTAACAACTGAGAGTAATATCTCAGCTATAGATGTACCCCCTAGATGATGAGGGGTTCTCTGCCTCACAACACGCTCTCCAGGCTTGACTTTCATGGCCAGGGAAAAAAGGTCCCTATAACTTCTGGCTGTATAGACCAGAAAACCAGTATAGACGGCCTGAATGAGACAAAGGGTGGCTAGAGGTCCAAGTGCTTGTTTTAAAGGGCCAATGCATGGCTTGCTCACTGATGGACTGGCTCACTCTGAGATCCAGTGCTGGAGCAGCAACTCAAAGGGCACCATGGACATATAGGGAGAAATCGAGCTGTCTGGTATTAGAGTGAGAGTTAGAGGGGTTTCACCAGATAAAAGTGATGGCAGAGGCCGTGGTTCCTTTGTTGAGCCCTACCCCCACCCAGTGTTCAGAGGCAGGTGGCTGCCATATCTGAGTCTCCATCAACTTGGCTAACACCATTTGCTCCACCCTGATAATTTCCTGAGAATCCCTACTCAACTTGTGGGTACACCAAGCACTTTCAGTAGCTTTTCCATACAAATGACTTGCCTTGGTTCATGCTGCAGACCTTCCTAAAATCTCTCAAAGGTTCACAAAATCCAAACAAGCAGTATCTGGCCTCAGCATTTCCAGTAACTCTTGTTGAGCAGCCTCCACCATAGCACTAGCAGCAGCAGACAGAATTCACGACTTGGCCTCTAGAGACATTTTCAAGTCCAGCACAGGTTGTGACCACAGCCAGATCACTTTGTGGCGCATATCAGCTGACCTCTGTTAGGGCAAAAGCTGTGTCTAAACTGGGCCTGTGATGGGTCCCTTAGCTGGCAAACCTGATTTGCAGCTTCAAACCAAGCTTCTGGCGCAAGGACCTGGCCACCTCCAACGATGAAACATCCCAAGGGCAGACAGGGCAGGCATCAGGGCCCTGCCCAAGCAAACCCTGCCCTATAGAGCCATCCCCCACACAACAGCACCTCCACTGTAGTCATGGTCATTGAATGGTCCTCAGAGTAATTCATCCCAAGGGTGAACCCATCGCATTGATGTGCAAACAGTTACCAAGGCTCAACTGCAGCAGTGGGACACACACAGCACACATGAGGGACACATCTGAAACACCCAGCCTAGGTGAACAGAAAGACTGTGCCACTGGGTCCCAAAACATACCTACTACATAAGGCCACTTCACTAAGACTAAGAGACACAACAGTCCTACTTAATAGAAACAAACACAGGCATGCAGCCAAAGTGGAAAAACAAAGAAATATGTTCCAAATAAAACAACAGAACAAAGCTCCAGAAAAAGAACTAATCAAAATGGAGACAAGCAATCAATCAGACACGAGCAGTTCAAAACACTGGTTATATGTATGCCCCATAGTCTCTGGGAGAACTTCAACAAAAAGATATGAAACACAAAAATGGAGATAAAAACACAAAAACGAACACGTCAAATGTGAACAATAAATACTGAAATAATGAAAAATACATTTAAGTGAATCAACCATAGATTAGATGAAGCAGGGAACCGAATCAGCAATATAGAAAGTAACAGAAAACACTCAAACAGAACAGCAAGAAGCAAAAAGAATCCAAAAAGTGAGGATAGTTTAATGGGCCTCTGGGACAACATGAAGCATATTAACGTTTGTATCATAAGAGCATCAGAAGAAAAAGGCCAAGAAATTGAAAACCTATACAAAGAAATAATGATGGGAAACTTCCTGAACACAGTGAAGAAGAGAGACATATAATCCAGGAAGTGCAGAGAGTCCCACACAAGATGAATCTAGAGGTCCATACCAAGACTCACCATAATTAAAATGCCAAAGATTAAAGACAATCTTAAAAACAGCATGAGAAAAGCAATTAATTTACCTACAAGGATGCTCCCATAAGACTGTCAGCTGACTTCACAACAGAAACTTTGCAGGCCAGAGGGATTGGCAGGAAATATTTACAGTGATAAAAAGCAAGAACCTGGGGATGCTGGGATTGCTCAGTGGGTTGAGCACTCATCTTGCAGCCCTGGGTTCTGAGGATCAAATCCCAGCCCCAGCCCATGCGAACCCATATGTCAGGACAAGCTTTCCATGTGGGAAGCCCCTGGCTAGGCTCCCACCCTGGATGTGCTTCCCATGTAGGAGGCCCTTAGCTCAGAGGTGTTCCTCTCATGTGGAAGGCCCCCAGCCAGGTTCCTGGCCCTTGCAGCCCCTGCCCACATGTGGAATAAAACTATTGAAAACTGATGGCATGCAACTATGGAGACTGCTCTGGACCCTGCCCCTTCTCTCTCTCTCTCTCTCTCTCTCTCTCTCTCTCTCTCTCTCTCTCTCTCTCTCTCTCT
>PVKE010006990.1:0-52253 GCA_004027555.1 Craseonycteris thonglongyai | reverse complement strand
TCTCTCTCTCTATCTGTCAAAAGGTAAAATAGAAATAACTATGCACTGAAGACAAAAAGATAATTTCTCTCTATAAATGTGAAAAGATAAAAAAAAAAAAAAAAAAAAAAAAAAAAAAAAAAAAAAAAAAAAAAAAAAAAAAAAAAAAAAAAAAAAAAAAAAAAAAAAAAAAAAAAAAAAAAAAAAAAAAAAAAAAAGACAAGAGGTAACAAATGCTAGTGAGGATGGGGAGAAAAAAGAACAACCTGTGCACTGATTGCAAATTGTTACAGCCACTATGGAAAGAAAACAGTATGGAGGATCCTCAAAAATATTTAAAATAGAGTTACCATACAATCCAGCAATTCCATTTCTGGGAATCTATCCAAAAGAAACAAAAACACTTACTTGAAAAGATATTTGCATTGCAGCATTATTTGCAATAACCTAAACATGAAAATAATCTAGGTGTCCATAGATGGATGAATGGATAAAGAAGTTGGGGGGAAGCTGGGATGGCTCAGCAGGTTAAGTGCCCACTTTGCAGCCCCAGAGACCCAGGATCCAATGCCGGCCCCAGCCCATGTGGACCCATATGTTGAGCTGGGGTGTGCTTCCCATGCAGGAGGCCCCCTGTTTGGTTCTTGCTCCCTGGTTCAGCCCCTGGCTCAATGGGGGCATGCCTCCCATGTGGGAGGCCCCCAGCCCAGCTCCCGCCCTGCACTGCCCCCTGCCCACCTATGTGGAAAAAAACCATGTCAAAAACTGATGACATACAACTATGGAGACTGCTCTGGGCTCTCCCCCTTCTCTCTGTCTCTATCAAAAACAATAAAATAAGTTTTTAAAAAAATAAAACTTAAAAAAAAGGAAAGTAGAGTAGTGAAGTCTCCATCTATTGTTGCAAAATTGTCTATTTCTGCCTTCAGTTCTGTCTGTGTTTGCTTCATATATTTTGGAGAGTTATTGTTAAGTGCATGTGTGTTTATAATTGGTATGTATTCCTGATGAATTGACCCTTTTACTATTATAAAATGTCCTTCTTTGTCTCTAGTAACAATTTTGGTCTTAAAGTTTATTTTGTCTAGTATTAGGATAACCTCTCCAGCTCAATTTTGGTTCCTGTTTGCAAGTTACATATTTTTTTCATCTTTTTACTAATAAACTGGATTTATATCTGCCATTTTGCTTTGTTTTCTTATATTTTATGATGTTTTGTTCCTCTAGTCCTCCAATATTGCCTTGTTTTGAATTAAAAAGATGATTTCTAGTATGCCATTTGAATACTCTTGCTGTTTCTTTTATTATATTTTTGAGTTATTTTCTTAGTGATTTTCCTGGTGATTACAATTAACAACTTAACCTAAAACAATTCAGTTTGGATCAATACCAACTTACTTTCAATGGTATACAAAAACTTTTGCTCTGATATCACTCTGTTCCCTCTCTTTTTTAATACTATCATTGTCACACAAATTATATCTTTATACATTATAAGCCCCTCAACAAAGATTTATAGTTATTGCTTTATGCAGTTTTTCCTTTAAATCAGGTAAGAGAAGAGTTACAAACAAAACTACATTTCTACTGTCATATATGTACCTAAATACTTATACTTGCTTTTTATTTCTATACTCTTTGTTTCTTCATGTAGACTTGAGTTACTGCTAAGTGTTCTTTCATTTCAGCCTAAAGGACTCCCTTTAATGTTACGTATAAAGCTAGTCTGCTAGTGACAAATTCTCTAATTTTTCTTTTTCACTCTGGGAATGTCAGTTTCTTCTTGCTTTTTGAAGGATAGTTTTGCTGGATAGAGAACTCTGGGAATCAGTTCTCCCATCTTCAGAGCTTGTTGGTTTTGTTGCTGTTTGCTTAGTGACTCTCCCGAACTATTTCTGTGAAGTTTGTATTCTTTGCCATGTGTTGTCATTGAAATCTCTGCTCAGTTAGCTCAGTGATCAGCTAATAATTGGACAAAGGTTTTCTTAAATGCCCTGAATCAATAGCCTCACAACTTTTGCCACAGAGTTCTGCGTATGTGTTGAGGAGAATTTAAATTCTGCCTTAGCCGTCACGTTCTGCTGACACAGAGCTTCAGGTCAGCCAGAGGTGGAAGACTATGATGTTCTCATGTCTTTTGTAGGCACACACATGCACATGGCCTTCTGGATTCCCAGAAATATTGTTAGAGCTCTTCACAGTTCCAGATTGCAGGCCCTGACTTGGAGGGTGAGAATGAGGGCAAGGAATTGGATGACTGGGAGGGCACCTATGACTATGCACCCGGGAGAGTAGCAACTAAGTAGTGTAGGCTACAGAGTATCCACAGCCCTTAAAGAAGCTAACAATGCTTCAGAGGACGTACAGGGCAAGAGGGGCAGCCCGGATGGTGATTTTTCAGATGCATTATGAGAAGACCCCGTTTGATCAGTTGGCTTTTATCAAAGAGCTTTTTTCACTTACGGTTGTCAATCATTTGACCAAAGAACTCGGCTATGATGAGAATATTGCTTGAGAGTAGTTAAATGCAGTTAACAAAGGAGGAAACTACTTGCGGAGAGACTCAACATTCCACTCTCTCTTGGGTTTATTCCAACTAGTTCTGAAAAACTAGTTGGAATAGCCAGTGAAAAACTTGATCTTCAAAAAAAAAATTCTCGGTGGCGAGCACAAATACAATTCATAGATGATGTAATGTAGAGTTGTATACCTAGAAGTTATATTGCCGATCAATGTCACCCCAATAAATTTAACAATACAAAAAAAATTTTTTTCAGAATAGAGCAGTGACTGCATTGTTGTGAAAAAGGAAAAAACAAAAACTGTTAAAGAAAAAGGATCTAAGGACTGTAGAAACCTGTGTTCAAGAATGTCCTGACACACGAATAGCTTTGACTTCCTTATCGATCCAGATTATTTTCTTTGCATTGGGGAAAATTACTTTCCTGTTTCACTGTTCAGATGGTTTTGCAAGAATAAATCATGACCAAGACAAACTGCCAGCACAAGAGCCCACTGATACTAATTACATAAGGAAAAGTAACATATCCAATTTAGGACGCAAGATGTCTTTGAGTTATTTGTACTGAAAGCCTATGAAGAAAACTTTGAAGATTCTGCTTTGTGGTCTATCAAAGGCTAAAGTTTTGGTGTTGGATAAATTGAATATTCTCAGTATCCCAGAAGGCTAAGCAAACTCCAAAAGAAATATGTATCGTGTGTGCTTCCAAGAGCATCTGAAATTTTGTTTGTATGTGTATCTTGATCATTTATAAAGCTACTGTGACCTCTAATTCAAAAAAATTCAATGTCTTGACCATTTTTAAAAGTCAAAAATGAAAAAGTCCTTAGATTTTCAAATTTAGATGTTAAAACGTATGTGAAAGTAAAAAGAAAAACTATTTCTAATACCCTGATATGCTAGAGAAATTTTGTGTTTTATTTGTTCTCTGTTTTTCATTTAACTTTACAGGAAAAAGACTGGTTGAAATTCTTAACATAAGAACTGCTAGGAGGAAATTATCAAATAAAAGGAAAACCCTACATTTAAAAAAGACTTTTATGGGGAAGCCAGGATGGCTCAGTGGGTTAGGCGCTCACTTTGCAGCCCCTGGGGACCGAGGATCGAATCCCGGCCCCGGCCTGTGTGGACCCATATGCTGAACTGGGGAGTACCCCCAGTTCAGTTCTCACCGGGGCAAGACCCTGGCCCAGTTCCTGCCCTGTGCAGCCCCGCCCACCTGTGGAATGAAACTATGTGGAAAAACCAATGATGTGCAACTATGGAAACTGTTCTGGGCCCTCCCCCTTCTCTCTGTCTCTGACTCTATCTCTCTCTCTGTCTGTCAAAAAAAATAAATAAATTCTTAAAAAAAAACAAAAACTGATATTAAAAAAAAAAAGACTTTTATGAACAGTTATGCCATCAACCTTTAAAGGCTTTAAATCTGTCCAGAAATCCACCTCAGAGCTTGAAATTTCGCTCTGTGTCCTCCTCTAATTAAGCTTGTTATTGGTTATGCACAGCATTCAAAATAATAAAACTTCTGTGTAAAAAAGAAGAGAGAGAGGGAGAGATCGATCAATCGATCAATCCTGGGTATAACAGACACACTAGATCATCTCAAAACCGTCCTGACACCAAAGATTGCAGGTCTCCTAAATCCAAGATAGTACAATTCAGGATTTTTTTTTAATATAATTTCTTTTTCTTAAAAATTATTTAAAATATCTAAAGAATAATAGAATGAAGCTCCATGTACTCGCATTACCCAGTTTTAACTTATATCAAAATCATGCTTGGGGAAGCCGGGATGGCTCAGCGGGGTTAAGCTCTCACTTTGCAGCTCAGAGGTCCAAGGATCAAGTCTCAGTCCCAGCCCCGACCCATGCAAACCCATATGCTGTACTGGGGTATGGCCCTGTTTCGGTTCTCACAGAGGTGAGCTTCCCATGTGGGAGGCCCCTAGTTTGGCCCCCAGCTTGAGGGGGTTGTGCCTCCCACATGGGCCTCCCCCCACCCCGGGCCGGTTCCCACCCTGTGTGGCCCCCTCCAACCTATATGGAACAAAACCATGTTGAAAACTGATGATGTACAACTATGGAGACGGCTCTGGGCCTTCCCCCTTTTCTCTGTTTCTCTCTGTCTCTGTCTCTCTGTTAAAAACAATAAAATAAACTTTTTTTAAAAAATCATGCTTGACTTGCTTCAGTTTTTACCTTTTGTTTTTTCAGACTTATTTTGTTAGCAAACAAATATATTCATCCACTTTCAGGGTGTTGAGCATTTGGGTCGTTTCCAGGTTTTTGCTCTTGTGGGCAGAACAGATATGAGCATTCCTGTCATGCCTCCTGTTGTGTATGTGCCAGAGTTTCTCTTGGGTTTATACCTGGGAGTGGAATTGCTGAATATTCAGCTTCGTGCAATTCTGCCAAACTGTTGTCCAGAGTAGTTGCATCAATTTGCACTCCACCAGCAGTGCCTGAGAAGTCTTGGGGATATGTCCTCTGCTATCCTCACACAAGAGAATTGCTATCCAGTAGCCACAATGAATGACCAATAGCAACAAGCAACATAGATATGAATCTTAGCAACATCATAGTAAGTGAAAGAAGGATACGCAGAGCAGGCCATTCTTTCTAAAACTCTATAAGCAACTTACATACACAAACACACACATATATTAGTTAACATCTTCTCAAAGAAATAAAATGTTACAGCGACAATGGAAAACCCCTGCATATACCACTTCCCAGTTCAATTCCTTTCTCTTTCCTCTCAACCCAAAGGAGACGCTCTCAGGTATTGGAGTGTGTTGCCTTCCCACCCAACCACACTTCCATATTTTAACCACTTATGAATGCATTTATACTATTCATGAGTTTTTATATTTACATAAATGGTATCAAATCAGGCATAGCCTTCCACAATTTGCTCTTCACCCCAACTCACCATTATAACTTTGAGATTTATCCATGTCAATACATGTGGCTGAAGTTCATTACCTAAAGCTGGTATAGTTAATTTACTAATTTGCCACAGTGTACCCATCTTTCTATAGGTAGCAATTAAGTGATACTAAGTTTTTGTGATTTTGAGATTCAACATTCCCAAAATTGTATCATGCTAATATTTCAGTGTAACCCCACGATCTTTTGAAATATAAATCCATTTTCTCATTTCCTTATCTTTGATTCTACCTCCATGGTCCAGTTGTTTTCCTCCTGGTCTTGAGTCTGCAAAGATGCAGCCCTGAGGAAGAAAGAAAGGACTTGGGACACAGGCAGCAGATGGAGGAGAGAGGTTGATAGTTTAGGGGATGATCAAGCTCTCAGTCACCCCTGAGACCCCCCCCCCCACACACACACACACAGTTCCCTTGGTTGGGCTTCAGGAGAAGAGTTGGAGGGTAGCCAAGAGCCCTTGACCACAGGCTTCATGGCAAGCTTGTCCAACCCACTGCCCATAAACTTTTTAAAAACATTATGAGATTTCAGCTCATCAGCTGTTGTTAGTGTGAGTGTATTTTATGTGTGGTCCAAGACGATTCTTCTTCTTCCAGTGTGGCCCAGGGGAGCTAAAACATTGGACACCCCTGATCTACAGAGTCCCACCCGTCTCCAGGGCCGAAGGTGATGGCAGAACCCACAGCTAGGTCCAGAGGACCTGAGAGCAGCAGGGACCTGTGCCCCATCAGGCTGAGCCCCCGAGAAGAGAAGTCTGGGTCCATAGGCTCAAGGTGGCCTCACAGAAGCCCCTGCCTGGCGCCGTGCAGAAGCATTAGCCGAACTCACCAGACCCAGAGCGGCCTCGCGGCCAGCAGCTGGACACCATGGTGACCAGCAACAGGGGGAGCAGCGTGTCTTGGGTAGACAACAATTGAAGGTCAACTGTCCTCCCCTGTGACCTCCATCAGTCCCCAAAGTGTCTTTCAACCCCGTAGAAGAGGGAAGCCCAACCTGCCGGTTTCCTCCGACCGTGGCAGGACAGGGTCTGCACATGGCAGTGACGTTGCCCGACAGAAGAGCAAAGTAAGCTACACTCCTTGCACACCTGGGCAAGGGTGGGAGAATTAGGCCCACTGCACTCAGAGTCAGGGAGTCTGGGTGTCTAGGGTCATAAGCTTTCCAGGTTCCCAAACCTCGAAGTTCCAGGGCAGGTTGGAAGGAGGAAAAATCTAGCGCTGGGGCTCCTAAGGCCTCTGCCGGGGTCCTGTCCATCTTCCTGACTCTCCAGTCCCCTTGGGGGACAGCTAGAGAATACAGAGGTTTGTGGGGGCAAGTCCCTGTGCTTCTTACCCCGAGATTCTGCCAGGCCTTGACGAGGGGGGGGGGTGCACAGATCCCGAACTGTGGAGCTGGGGGGCCTTCCCTGACAGGAACCCTGGTCCATGACTGTGCCTGAGGAGAAACCAAGGCCAGAGACAGCCCGATTGGTCCTGGTCACAGTCAACAGCACACTCAGGTCACCTCACACACACACCCTCGTTCCCCTCCCCAGGCCAGGCTGCCGAGGACAGTAGCCTGGGGTGGGAGTCCGAGGTCTGCTGGGAACGTGTGCCCCCTGCCTGGGCGTCCCCTGGCTCCCCAGGCCCGGGCCTCTCACCACCGAAGGTTCCATCCATTTTCTGTCCACCTCATTTGTCTGAAAACCATGAAGAAAAATCACTCCCGTCTCTCTGCCTCAGCTGCCACTGTGATATATAGCCTTCATCAGGGCCCCCTTCCCTGGCTGGCACCCTCCTCTCCCCCAAACTTGCCAAGACTGGGGTTGGGGGGATGGGGCAATACTGAGCCAAGTAATGGGGGGCCCTTTCAGAGACCGTTCAGGAGACAATGCCCCTGCGTTGTCTTTGTGGAGGGAAGGCTGTGCACATGTTACTGATCATTGCTGTGTGACCTCGGGCGATGCATGCCACCTCTCTGTATGACTGCCCGTCCCTCCCCCAAGAGCCACACTAGGTCTATTTACAGCTCTTCCTTCATTTGCACTTTCCATCATCTCTGCAGGGTACCTAATGAGAATAATTCTAGTTTCTATTTACCCTTCATGCCAAGCTCCATGCTGGGCACTGGGGACCCATAGCCACTGCCCTTGAAAAGCCTCAGCATCTCATGACAGAGCCAGACATGCAAAAACAAAGTGCCACCCCCGTGTACAAATACAACAACCAAAAGCTTCCTGGATACCAGGTGCTGAGATGAGGAAGGAGGTCTTTTCACTGGGAAGTAGGGAGGTGTGTGGCATAAGGAGTGGGGTGTGTGTGTGTGTGTGTGTGTGTGTGTGTGTGTGTGTACGCGCACATGTGCTCCCAGCTCTGAGGAGGTGGTGTCTGAGCTGGGTTCTGAGGCTTTGAGGTCAGGAGCATGGCTCTGGGGTTGGACTACCTGCACTGACATCTTGCTGTGTGATTCTAGGCAACTTGCTTGGCATCTCTGAGCCTTCGCTGACTTTTAGAGAGCTGGAATGGGAATCCCTCATGGGGGGGAGGGGGCTGTGAGTGGCAAGCAAATAAGGCATATAAAGTGCTAAGTGTAAGACTTGGCATAGGTTAGATGATAGTCTCACAATTTGTGAAAAGTGCTAGAGGACACATTGGGGACACATGGTCTGGGCAGAGGGAACAGCTGATGCACAGGGGGACACTGGGAAGTCTGAGTTGCTGGGAGATGCTGGCCTCAGTGTGTGTGGCAAAAACTACTGAGACAGGAGGCTGGTGTGGACGGGGCTTGCAAGGCCAGGAACTTGAGCCCAAGCCCGAGGACAATGGGGAGCCGTGAAAGGGCCATGAGCAGGAATATGGCAAGTGTTAGAAAGACCACTGTCGGTGCCAGGGGAAGAGAGGTGAGAGGGGTCAAGCTGCAAGCGAAACCCTGGTCTCCCTTCTCAAATGCCCTTGCACGTTTCCAGCAGGATTTCACCGCCTTTGTGAAAACCAGAGCTCGGTTTTTCTGAAGGCCCCAGCTACTGGCATGGTTCCCATCTCTATGTGTGTCGGAATGGTAAGGAAGGGTCTAGCTTCCCCATCGGGCAGACTCCAGCTGAGGGGCGGGGGGTCAGGGCAGCTGGCAGCTCACCTAGCCCTTCCCCTGTGGACTCAGTTAAGTGTGCCTCCCGCCCAGGAGCTGCGGCTGTCAGGCATGTCCAAACTGCACTGCTGGCCGCCTCGGTTTCGCATCCCCCAGGCACCACAGACACTGTGCAGGGACCGGAAATTGAATGCCAAATCAAAAGGCAGCAAATAAATGGATGCAAAAGTCATTTGCAGCCAATAGTGAGAACCAATTTCCGGACTCTGCAGCCAGGAAAGTTGCATAGAGCATGAGCTGGCCTGGCAGAGAAGGGGTGTTAGACTGGGCACCCCTTCCCCCCACCTATACTAGCCCCAGCTCTCTTCTACTGGCCCACATTACTGATGATCTCCAAGGTCACCCAGTTCGGCTCCTCGGCATGCAGGCAGAGACACTGAGACGTGGAAAGAGAGGCCAGAGAATTAGGGCCCTTGAGTCAGACAGATCTGAGGTTTGATCCAGCTCCTCTAACTTCTAACACATGTGAGCTTAGGCGGGTGGCCCAATCCTCTGTTTCTTCATCAGAAAAATGGGGAGAAGGCCCTCACAGACTGAAGTGAGTGTGGAAGGGTGCCGGGCACTGAACAGAGATGGAACGTTCTGCTGTGAGCTCTGTGAGGTTAGTGGTCTTTGCAGTCTTTTTCACTGCTCTGTCCTGGCACCTACCCTGTGCCCAGCACACAGCAGGTGCTCAAAGCCTACCTGTGGTGGAGTGACTGTATGGGAGGCTAAGAGCAGAGCTCTGCCTTGTTTGCTCAGAGCCCAAGAGTCTTGACCAGTGCCTGGCACAGGGCCGGTGCTCAGTAATGCACACATAAACGGATTTACTATTTAACTTCAACTTCCTCCTCCCCCCAGTTCCCCTCCCTGAAGAGCCCCAGCACCCCAAGACCCAAGCTGGGCTCCCTGCAGGCTGCAAACGGACTTTTCATCCCTGGGGCGCAGACGGCGGAGCAAATGCTGTGCTGCTCTCTGGCCTGCAGACACCTGTGAGGCACTCTGTGGTTCACCGCGCACGTTCCCACAAACGTCTTCGCTGGCCCCCCCACATCACCGACCAAGAGAGAGAAACTCAGAGACACTCATGACTTGCCCAGGGTCACTCAGTGTTGGGCAGGGACAGCAGGGATTAGAATGTCAGATCCCTTTGTCTTTATGTCACTTATTCTTTTAACAAATGGACAATGAGCACCTGAGGGCTGAGTGAGGCTGAGAACCGCTGGGCCTCACAAAGGCCCAGGTCTCTGAGCTGTGAGAGTGCAGGGACAGCCGGCTGAGAGTCAAGGCCCAACCTGCGCCACCAGGAGCTGTGGGGAGGGAGGTGGGGGGAGAGGGAACAGAATGAGAGAAGAGGAGCTGCCTCTGGCTGGGGCCAGTGGGCAGCCAGGTCTAGCTGAGAGAGAAGGGGCAGAAAGAAAGCAATTGGACTGGAAACAGCTATTAGGTACCTGCTGCATACCAGGCACCCCAGCAACAGCAGTGACCAAGACAAAAGCAGACACAAAGTTGACACTTGGGTGGGGAGACAGACACTAAACACTTACCCTGGTTTGTAATCATTGGTTACAAATAGGGCACTGAAGGGAAAGAACAGATTCTAGGAGCGTGTGACACAGGCCATAAGCTGGGCCTGGGTGTGGGGTGGGAGTTCCGGGAGGGTTTCCCGGAGAGCACACAGGGAGGGACAAAAGGAGGAAAAGAGAGAAGAGACAGAGTGGGAAAGATAGAGTCAGAGGAAGAAAGTTTGAGAGATGACAAAGAGAAGGAACCAAAAATGAAGGAGACCGTTGGAGAGCAAGGTAAGGAGAAGAGAGCCAGACTCAACCAGCTGGACAGAGAGAGGGCTCTGGGGAAAGAGGGGGATAACAGAAAGACAAAGAGCGCGGGGTGGGGGACGGGCCCACAAAGAGCTCCCGGTCCGCCCACTGGACTTTCATCTCCGATACAAGGGGAACTTGAGTTCCCCTTGAGAGAAGCGTGTGCCGCTGGGCAGAAACTGAATAATGCATTTCACGTTCCGGGACTGTTTCATCTTTCCCTTTGTAAACTGGGATTCCGAGCAGAGCGAGGCTGCAGCCCGGGGGTGTGGGGTGTGGGCTGTGGGGTGGGCAGGGGGGCAGGGCTGGGACTGACTGGCCAAGCTCCCAGGAAGAAACAAGGACCTGAGCCTCCTCCCTCCTCCAGCACCCGCAGTGAGGGCTTCATCCTGATTTTGGCCTGGAATTGAGTTCCTGTCGAAGAGTCAGCTGTCAACTAAGGTGCTTGCTGTTAATTGGAGTGTGAACTGCTAATGAAGGTGTTGACCAGATACCTAGCATGTGTTTACTGTTTACTAGAGTGCTCATTATCAACCAAGGTGCTTTGTTAAATAGAATGTTTACAGTTTACTAGGTTGCTGTTAATAAAGATATTTGCTGTTAACTAGAGTGTTCACTGTTAACTAGTGTGTTTAACAAGTAAGGTTTCTGTTAAAAGGGTGCTTGCAGTTAGCTAGGGTGTTAGTTAATGAAGATGCTGGCTATTGACTGGGCTGTTCAGCATCGACTAAGATGTTTAATAGGGGGTGTGCTGTGGCCCCAGCTTGGGTGCCTCCCTTCTCCTTCTCACTATCTTACTCCATGAAGTGCCTCCTTCCTCCCTGGCTGGGGCTCCCCAGTATCACCAGTACAAGGACCTGGTTTGACCATAGAACAACCCCCTGCCACACCTTGAACTGGCTCCACAGATAGTCCCATCCAACTTGCTGGTCCTCCTGTTATTTGACGACCAAGATGGAAAGTAGAACACCTGAAAAGACCTAAATTTTAAAAAGAAGAAATATTTGAAATACACCCACGGCCAAATGACTGGGCGGAATGACAGGCAGGTGGAAGAACTGTTCCTTGGCCCTGAAATCCGGCAGAACAGACAGGCTGTGTGTGAGCTGCCGTGGTGGAATTGCTGTGTCCCTTCAGGCTTTGAAGGCATACCTGTGGATCTGCCAGGGTACCAGGGGCATCATCCGTCAGTCCTGTCCCTTCAGGCTGAAGTGTTCTATTGAGTGACACCTGGAGAATGGGAGCCCCAGTGCTGATGATCCAGAATTCCTGAGGGGACCCTGACCCAGGCGGCCAAAGGAGGCCCGGGGTCTGACCTCTGAGCAGCTGCTCCTTGCTGGGCAACACTTATCAAGTCATTGCCCTCTCTGGGCCCTGAGTGTAAAAAGTGGAGTTTAACCAGCAGATTCTAGAGAGTCCAGCCTGTTTCATTTTGGGGGCTGCTCTTCAAGGCTCATTTCACAGACACAGAAACAGAGGCCCAGAGAAGCGGCTCTGTCCTAGGTGTCTACCCAGCCTCCTCCGGGCCCATCCAGCTCTACTCCGCATCTCCCACCCCCAGGGCAATGGTGATGACAGAATGGAGCAGATGCCAAGGCTGCCCCATCACTCCACTTCCTTGGGCCTCCAGCCTCTCTGCCACCCAGACTGCCAGGCGTGGGCCAGACACACACTCACACACTTTTGCACACAAAAGTGCATCCAGGGCTCTGGATGCAAAGAGCAAACCCCAAGAGGTGCTGCCCAAGGCCCCACCTCAGCTCACATCACCCCACTCTCCAGCCATGCCACCCTCCTCATAGAACCTCTGGAGGCCCACGCTTCTCAGCCCCTGGGCATTGGCACATGCTGCCCTCTGCTTAAATAAATTACATGCCCCTCCTCACCCTCCTCTCTGCCTGTTGACTGAGTCCTACTCAACTCAAGTGCCTGCACCCGGTTCAGCTCACGTCTCCTGTTTTATGCTCCCTTGGGAGCACTGGGCAGAGCTGCAATGACTGGTTATGTGAGAGTGTGATCTTATTCTCTTTCTTCTCTATTAGCTCCCTGAGACCCTAGCAACCTTGGACTCTGTCACATCCCCAATGCTTGGCACAGGGCATGGTTCTTATGCATTAACACAATAAATAAGCACAGGGGTGGATAAAGAAAGACATGAATGATGTCCAGGATTCACATACACACCCTCACAGAGAGAAAGAGAAATATGCAAACACGTGGGGGCCCATGCCCACACGCATACACGGTTTGAACTCAGGAGACCTGAAATCCAATCCTCCTGGCTTCCCTTTGACAAGGTGACACAGAGAACTAGCTTGACAACTCTGAGCCTCAGTCTCCCCATTTGTAAGATGGAATCAGTAAACCACCCCTGCAGGGCAGAGCGCACACCGGACACCCAGCTGGTGCCTCTTGGCCTGGCAGGGAGAACAGCTGTGTTTGTCAGTCCTCACAGTGGGCCACTCTGGACCAAACACATTACGGCCCCTTTCTTATTTCATTCTCTCACGGGCACCTTGGGGGAACAGTCGATAAGAGTAAAAGACTGAGGCTTAGAGAACCGGCCTGGGATGTTTGTGGGGAGGGGAAGACAGCCCCATGAGAGCCCCTCATCTGTCCTCTCTGTCCAAACAGATCTCTGAAAGCCTTCTCTCTCTCACTTTCTTCCTAGAGCTGTTGTCCCTGCTACCAACAGGCTCCATCACCTCTGGTCGCTTCTCTCCCCCACCAGCCCCTATCTTTCCTTCCTCCCAGAGGAGGACAAAGGGAACTGGGGACAGGCCTCAACGTGGCCTCGGATCTGCCCGGCTCTGCCCAGCTCTGCCCAGCTCTGCCGTTCACTAGCTGTGTGAGGCCGGGCCCCATTTTCCCCATCTGCAAAGTGGGGGTGATAAGACTATCATGCAGAGTTGTAAGGATAAACAAGCTACTCCAAGTGGAGTGGACACTGCTGAGGCCCAGTGCTGGCCCCAACTTGTTCTGTGGGTCCATGCCCCACCTCCTTTGGGTTGTCGCTAATCAGCAAACCTTATTCAGAGGCCTGACCTTGGACTATGGCACGCCTGTGCCTGGGAGCTTCTGTAACCATGGAGTCACCACTGGCCAATGACTGACAGGTGCAGCAATATGGGAGCCCAGCTGTATCTCCACGTAGGACAAGCTCTGAGGCACTCTTTACATTCCAGAGCTCCCTTACCAATGCCCTTCCCTGAGCACAGCGTCTTAGCAAATCTCCTGCACGGGAATCTTTATCTCCAGGTCTGCCTCTGTGGACCCCAATCTAACCAACAAGTCAAGCTGTTTAGCACAGGCCTGGCTCAGCATAAAGGCTCAACCCATTTTAGCAACTGGGAACAAATCCCTGTGCCTCTCCAGGTCTTAATTTTCTCATCTGTGAAATGGGCACAAGGAGACTTACTCTACCTATATCTCCACTGAACAACAGAGTGAAAGAATAAGCAAATGCCCCGCCTTAGCTGAGGGCTGGTCTGGGACCAAAGGACAGTTTCTGCCCTTGCTCATCACTCCCATCTCTCAGCTACCCTCCGGCTCCCAGCAGCTAGGAGCCCATCCCTGCCCTCATCTGTGCTTCCCTGGCCCAGAGGAGGAAGGCAGCCCTCAGACTCCAGATTTGGCGCTAAGATCAGCACAGTGCTCTTCCTACTTAAACAACTGCCCATCTAGCCACAAGCCCTACAATCTTTCCATCTCAGGAAAGAAATTCAATGGCAGAGGCCTGAGCAGCCACCCCCACCCCAGGATGTGCAGGAGACAGCTTTTGCTAAGTCATAGAGGCAAGTGTTAAATTTTCAGGACTATGGAGAACTGGCTGTTAAACAGTTAGCAACTTGAAATACACCATGGTGGGAATAATTTACTACACCATGGAAATTGGCAAATGCTACACATCAGCACTTTTTTTTTTTTTTTTGAGAGCTGGTTTACCATAATATAATTAACTAATTGACTGCATCTCCTTAGCAGGCTGTCTGGACATAGAAAATACTTTATTTGGCATTTCTAGTTTATCTATTGGGTAACAATAGATAGCTATATAGAGTTACATAGTTTTCATTATCCCCTGCAGGGCTGCAGAGAAATTATTATTTTAATCTGTATGATTAAGTTAAAAAAGCTAAACTCCTTGGCTTTTTGCATATCGTCTTTTCACATATTTCTTTTCTGTACGTAATTATTTATCTTAGGAGAGAAAAAAAGACTTCACATCTACCTCTTACCTCCTCCACCCCCAACATTCCCCAAAGAAAGGCCCATCTCGACTTTTCTTTTAAAGATTTCTAGACTTGTAGGGTCTGAGAAATATTGACTCCCAGAGTCGTCAAGGTACAGACACTATAGATTCTGGAATCCTGAAACCTTGGACTCCTGGATCTTAGGCTTGGAGCATCCCAATTAGGGGAGTCACATCTTATTCAGGGATTTGATTCTGGAGCTAGAGGTGAGCAAATATTCCAACCTGGTGCAAACCTTCCCTTGTAAATGCTTCAGACAGACTCCAAGCTGGACACCATCCATTGCTCAGTGGGTCCAGGGATGGAACTCTCTGCCTTTTCAATTGAGCTTTAGCTCAATTATGGAAATAAGTAATTATACAATAGTATGTAAATTTGCATATTATTTAAATATCTAAATTAGTAATTATGTCATTAGCAAAATATGTATCTTTAAACCCTGTAATTTCAGTCAAGAGGGCAAGAGACCCACACCTACCATGAGAGGTACCTGGAAGGCAAAGCCACAGACCTGCCATTTGTATTCTCACAAACATGCTCGCTCTCTCCCCCCCACCCCACCCCCAGTCAAAACTAAAGCTTTAATAGCCTGCAATCACAGGAAATTAAAAAGAAATTTGGGGTTGGAAGGGACCTCACAGCCAGGCCCTGTCAAATGCTGCTCCCGGACAGCATCCCCCCCAAAAAAACTTCATTCAGTCTCTGTTTGAATTCCTTCCATAACAGGGAACTCAACACCTTGCAGGACAGCCCAGGTCACTTCTGAACACCTTTCATGATATTGGAGGAACAAGATGTACCTTCCCATATCTCCGATCATTAGTAAACATCTCAAAGCTCCTCCCCCGCAGGAGCTGGGACACATTGGAAATCCGGCCCTGCCTGGTTGGGGAACCCTAAAGTGACAGTGTTAAGACAGAAATAATCTGGACACTTGGAGAAGGTCCTGTCACCCTAATGAGGCTGAGGACCCCCTTGACCCCAGCTCCATTTTGCATGTAACTTCTGGGTATTCTCAGACCCCTAAAGTCCTGTGATCCAGTTCAAATCTCTTACAGTATAGATAAGAAAAGTGCAGCCCAGAGATGGAACAGACCATTTCCAAGGTCAAGGTCACACAACACCTCAGAGGCAGAGGCAGGATCCAAACCTACATTTTCTGCCTCACATCCAGGGGACTCCCCTGACCCCACTCCCACATCAGGTCCTTTTCCCAGCCAAGCTTAGACTAGCCCCGAGTCTGAGAGCTGAAGCGTATCCCCCACCCCCGCCCCGCATCCTGCCGGCACCCCTCCCCCCATCACTGGACTTGGGTTGTTAGATCTGCACGGCAGCTCCCCACCCCTCTGAGCCTCAGGAGACCTCGGTGCTTAGCCAGGCTACTGACGGGGCGGACAGCTGCGGCGGGTGATGGGTGGTTTTAATATTTAAACACAGTTTGCCGCGGCACAGCCAAAGGCAAAAGCAGCTGCCTCCTTTTTCTTCTCCTTCCTCTCCTTCCTTCTTTCCCTTTTTTAAAATCTTTAATGTCTCCCGCCAGCCGCCAGTGGGGGAGGTGTTGTGTGAGTGTCATATTTCAAAGGGTTGCCACAGCTGGAGGGATATTCAGAGCATTTCGAGCCAATCCATTGTGTATAAATATATAGATATATATATATAGGTTTCATTATCCCCTCCAGGGCTGCCAGGGAATATATTCTTTTAATATGTATAATATATTTGAGCTGCTACATGACTCACAGCAGGGGAAGGAGGGAGGGTGGCCCACAACTGACATTTGAGAGGCATTTCCAGGGACAGAGAAACAGCTGACTTTGGGAAAGGGGAGGGCTCTGCTCAGCAAAGGTTGGTCTCTGAGGTACTGTCACCAGGAGGGCATGGAGGTAGGCATGATCCCTACCCCATGGCCGGGTCCAGCATTCATATTTATTTGGTCCTTTGAGATGGTTCACCTGACCCTTTTGGGTCCCCTCAGCTTTGTATTGTTAAGTGATATTCAGCTATAACAAAGGATTTGGGGGCACTGATTCCTGGATCTGGGGCAGCCATGGAAGTTCAAGGCTGTATGTTAGCTGTGTGACCTTGGGCAAGCTGCTTAAACTCTCTGAACCTTAGTACCTTCATCTGTAACAGGATAGCAGGCCTGTCTTGCAGAGGAAAAGCAGACCATGTATGTGAATATGGAAAGAGAATGCCAAGTAGGTGCTCATGATTGAAAATGTGGCTCAGTTATGGGGGGAGGGGGGTAGTGACCCCAGATGAAGAGGGTCAGGGAGATAAAATGTTCCATGTACCTCTCAAGTCAGCCAAGGCAAGAGGCATTTGGAGCATTTGAGATCCCCTAGTGCAGGAGTGTCTAAACTTTTGGCTTCCCTGGGCCACACTGGAAGAAGAATTGTCTTGGGCCACACATAAAATACACTAACATTAATGATAGCTGATGAACTAAAAAAAAAATTTTTTTTTTAAGTTGCAAAGAAAATCTCATAATATTTTAAGAAAGTTTAGGAATTTGGATTGGGCCTCATTCAAAGCCGCCTGGGCCACATGTGGCCCGCGACATGGGCTGGACAAGCTTGCCCTAGTGGGACAGGTCCAGAGTGAAGCGGGCTGCCCTCAGCTAGCAGGCTTCACTTGGAGCGAGCCCAGGGCCCAAGTGATCCTCAGGGTCTCAGCCTTCCCAGCCGTCACCTCTACCAGGAAGGACACGGTGCAAGGACTTCAGTGGCTCTTGTCAGTGCTTCCCCCAACCACTTCCCAGGTAGCAAAATAATGTCTTTCTTGGTAGCTGGGCTTCTTTACAAATGAGGTCAAATTTAAAAGGTGGCTTTTTTTTTTTTTTTTTTTTTAAGTGGCTTGTTTTTCCCTGGACTTTCTCAGCATCTCTGACTCCCCAGCAGCTCCTGCTCATGTGTCTTTCTCAGGGCTCCCTCCTGACTCTCCTATCACTGGCTCTTCCCTCACCTGGGTCTGGACACCTGGAAGAGCGGGACAGAAGTCACCAGGGACCTAGTGAGATCAGAAATCCTGAGTTCTGAGGCAAGAACTCTGACATATAGCCCCACACAAGGTGAATCAGCACCACGTGGGAGCTTCTGAGTGAGTAGATTTGGGGCCAGGGAATCAGATTCCTGAATGCTCCACGGTGATACTGAGGCCAGATCAAGTTGAGGAACCTTAATTCTTATTCTTGAGTTCAGAACCACAATCCATCCCCAAAGGCAGGGGAATGTGAAGGGGAGACTGGAGGGAGGGCTGGATTCTGTTCTGGGATCCCTGTTTCCTTCATTCGTTCTTAAATTCTATGACCCCCTCAACCTGCTTTCCTCACAGTCTTCCCCATCTTGGTAGACACTTCCAACCACCTAATTTTTAAAAGCATCATCTTGAACTCCACCCTATCTCCTTAAATCCAGACCCATCACCCATACTTTAAAGTATACCCACAATCCTCCACCTTCACTGCTGTCACTTGGGTCTGAGCCACCAGCATCTGTCCCCCGAATTATTGCAACAGCTTCCTGTCTGGTCTTCTGGCTTCCATCACACCCTAGCCCAGCCCATTCTCACCCAACAGCCAGAAGGATATTTTAAGAATATGATGCTGATCATTTTTCCTGCCCTGTTTCACCCTTCCCACTTGCCTTGCCTCTGCATGGCTGCCTCCTTCTCATTTTTCAGATCCTGGTTTAAATGCTGCCTCATTAGAAGGCCCTCCCTTGACAGCTCCAGCTAAGAGGAGCCTCCCCTCCTCAATTATCCTTGACCCTGCCCTTTCTTGGTTTCCTTCACAAATTACAGTTTGTAATTATTTGTTTGTTTCTTGTCTCCTCCCTCTGGATGGGGAGGTCCCTGGCAGGCAAGGCCTCATTTTTCTGTTTACTGCTCTACCCCACGACTCGGCACCAAGCCTGGCCTGCAGTGGGAACTCAGTATACATTTCTGGAAGAACAGAAGGGCCATATGTGACTGGCCCAACTCATCACTTTGACTCAGACTGCTTAGATAATGCAAATGCACTCTTGGATCAGGTGACCACCTCATTATCCAAGTGAGCCGTGTCTAGGAATGAGCGGGGGTCTCTTCTAGAAGTGGCTGTGTCTGGACCATGCAAGGATGGGGTCCCTAGGACACTGGCCCAGCCACCTCCTCAGCCTCTAACCTGAGCTAGGATGAAGCAGAAAGCAAGGGAAAGACCTGGAGGTGCTAGCTTCCTACAGACCCATTTTACAGATGAGTAAACACTCCTTCTGCCCCTCCCTCAACTGGGCAACCTCGCTAGGGCCGAGGCCCCCAGCCTTCACCCCTGGGCTCACAGACTTCCCAGCAGGGAATGAAGGTCTCTGAGGGGATTGTAAGGTCACTGAGTCCACCTTCCTGCCTAGGAGCATCCCTGTGAAACAGTACTCCCACCCTATTTCCTAGACACCCCGCCCTGCCCCCCAAGTCCGAGGTGTGGTGCGGTGGGATCTGGGATTTAGGAGATCTGGATGGCCCACCTCTCCCTGTCTGGTGTTTTTTCCTTTCTAACAACGAAGGAACCTCGAGGCTATGGAGTCTGAGAACGGGTCCCAGCCCGCGCTCCGCCCGCGTGGCTGCGGCGCCGCTTCTCCGCGGAGCGCTGGCGCCCCCTGCTGGGGTGAGGCGGGAGGGCAGCCCTTGCTGCGGCCGGGCGTCTGTAGGCAGAGGGTGGTGTGGCCTGCCGGGCGGGGTCTGCACCGCCACCGGCTTGGGGACGCGGAGGGCTAGAGAGTCACAGACACCTAGATATACAAATACCCGCAGCCCTCAGACACTCCAGGCCCACTCTAAAATATGGACATAATACCACCCAGGCCTTCCCGTGGGCCCGGGAGCCCAGGAGAGCAAGGAAGGGGTGACTGGTGACAGAAGGTGTAAAGCTTGGTCATGTGACCCGTGGCCCGGGGTATCCACGTGCACGCGTGTCCCGGAGGCCCCTCAAGGAGTGGGGAAAAGAGGGAAGCGGTGGGCCCTCATAATCACCCCATGAGGGAAAGGCACCCAATCACAACGATGGGACAAGCATTCAAGGAGCAGGGCGAGTCCTAGGGGAGAGGAGAGACAGACTCCACTGTCACATGCCAGCGCTACAGGAAACCCTCAGGCGAACTCCGGGGGGTTCAAGACCCCTGGCGGGACTGTCATTATTTCCCCTCTCCTGTGGGTGCTAGTCCCCTGCAGGGTTCAGAACGCACCCAGGTCCCCCAGGAACCAAAGCAGGAACCTGCAGCTGGGGAGGAGGACCCTTCCTTTTAGAAATCAGACTGGCTGGTTTTTTATTCACTTAGCATGGACTTGCTGCACCTGCCACAGCCTATGTGCTTGCTGGGCCCTGCACAGTTGGGGAGCAAAATCCCCACCCTTATGAAGCTTAATGGGGAAGATGGACCATTTACAAAAGCAAGCAAGTAAGAAATACGATGCCAGTTGGTAATCTAGCAATCCCCTGCTAGGTATACCCAAGAGGAATGGAAACATATGTCCATATGTCCACACAAAGACTGCATACGAATGTTCACAGCAGCTTTAGTCCTGACAGTTGGAAACAGTCCAGCTGTCCATCAACAGAGGGGCAAATAAGCAACTCAAGGTACATCTCTCCAATGGAAAACAGCTCAGCAAGAAAATGGAACGAATGACCCACAACAATGTCTATGAAACTCAGAAACAATGCTGAGCAAAGGAAATCAAACACCAAAGAGTATGTGCCAAACTATCCCATGAATGTGAAATTCTAGAAAAGCAGAAGCTACGTTACAGTGACAGAAAGCTGACCAGTGAGTGACAGAGACAAGGAGGGCGCGATCTCATTGAACCTTTTGGTGGCCAGATGACATAGCAGACACTGAGGTTGCCTTGGCTGTCAGCACCCACACACCCTGATGGCTTCCTGTGTCTCTTCCTGAGGAAGTCACCTGCCTACACACACTGAGCTTGGCTGGATGCAGAGGACAAGCCAGGAGAGCTAAACCTCAGGGGTGACCCTCCATCAATGAGGACCAGAATTTGGAGGATAAATACCCCATCTTCTACCAGGGCCAGGACAAAGATATAGAAGGGAAGTGCCAAAGGCTCAAAATTTGAGACACTCACTCTCAGGGTTGTACAACTGTAGTCAGCATCTGGGAGTGAGAGCCTTCTTAAATGCTTTTATAACAGCTTTATCGAGATACAATTCTCATCCCATAAAGTTCACCCTCTTGAAGTGTACAATGCAAAGTGTTTCAGTATATTCACAAAATTACACAACCATCACCACTAATTCCAGAACATTTTTGTCACCCTCAGAGAAACCCTGTACCCATTAGTCATCCACTATCTCACCTTCCTACTCACCCCCAGCCCCAGAAGACCACGGATCTACTTCCTGTCTCTGTGGATTTGCCCCTTCTGGATATTTCATAGAAATAGAATCATAAAATATGTGGCCTTTTGTGTCTGGCTCCTTTCAATTATTATAATGTTTTCAAGATCCATCCATGTGGTGGCACATCAATCAGCACTTCATTCCCTTTTTTTTTTTTTTTTAAGATTTATTTTTATTGTTTTTGACGGAGAGAAAGATACAGAGACAGGGAGAAGGAGGAAGGCCCAGAACAGTCTCCATAGTTGCACATGATTGGTTTTTCCACATAGTTTCATTCCACAGGTGGACGCGGGGTTGCACAGGGCAGGAACTGGGCTGGGGTCTCACCCCGGTGAGAACTGAACTGGGGGCACTCCCCAGTTCAGCATATGGGTCCACACGGGATGGGGCCAGGATTCGATCCTCAGTCCCTGGGGCTGCAAAGTGAGCACTTAACCCACTGAGCCATCCCGGCTTCCCCTTCATTCCTTTTTATAACTGAATAGTATTCCATTGTATGGATTAACCACATTTTCTTTACCCATTCATCTGTTCATGGACACTTGGGTTGTTTCTACATTTTCGCCTATTGTGGAAAATGCTGCTATAAATTCCTGTACAGTTTTCTGAAGATGTTCATTTCTCTTGGGTATATACCTAGGATTGAAATTACTGGGTCATACAGTACCTCTACGTTTTGGGGGAACCCAAGCTAAGACATATTGGTGGGATTTCAAAAAATGCAGGTGTGTGTGTGACATCCAGGTGGAGGGCAAAGTATGAACAAAGGCTCAGAGGCAGGATTCTAAAGGAACAGAAAGGAGGTTGGTTTGCCCAGAGCCTGGAGTTCCTGGGCAGAGCAGGGAGAGACAAGCCCACATGGTCATGAGAGGGTAGCCCCGCTCCTTGGAAGCTCCTTAAAAGCTGAAAATTCTCAGACAGACCTGAGGGAAACTAGAACAGGGTGAGAGGGATCTGAGTGGAAAGTAGTTTGCAGTTTCAGAAAGAATGGTGAGAGTCAGCCTGGTAGAGTTGGTCATACTTGAATGAAGATTTACAGGACATGAGAAAACAAGCCATGAAAACACCCGAGGGAAGAGCATTCCAGCCAAGGGAAGAGCCACAGAAATTCATAAGGGCGGGATAGTATCTGGAATCTTCAGTGACCAGCAATGAGGCTAGAGGGCTGGAATAAGGAGATTTGTCAAGAGGCACTTGCAATAATCCAGGTGAAGAATAATGGTACTTAAATCAGGAGGTTAGTGATAGAAATGATGTGAAGTGACTGGATGCTAAAGGTATTTTATAGGTAGAGATTGACCAGCTGTAGAGAAACAGGTGAGGTGACTTGAATGTTTTTGGCTTGAGAAAATTGAAGGATGGCAGTGCCATTGGCCAAGATGGCAAAGGCTGAAGTAGAACAGATTTGGGGTGGGATGAGCATCAGGACTTCTGTTTTGGACACGCTGAATTTGAGATACCTGTTAGATATCCAAGCAATGGTATCCAGTAGATGGCTGAACATACGAGTCTGGAGTTCAGAAGAGTGATACCAACCCCCTTCTCTGATAGGGTTGGGCACTAAGAATTAATTCCTTATCAAAATCATGTCATGACCTTTCTACAACAAATGTTTGGTTTTGGAAGCCATCTGAAGCCATCGCCAGCATCTGTCCTTCCATGGAGTGTGTCAAGTTATTTATTGATGTCCACAAAGTGATGGGAGAAGGGTTCTTATCCACCCACAACTGCTTTCTAGCTTGGTGAAATACTCACAGTGATCTCTTCAATTTTTACCGGTAAGTGTCTCTTCATCTTATGCAAAATACTTTTAGTGCGTTTTTTAGCTAAGTTTATAACCAGATCACTGAGACCACAAAAAGGTTTTCAGCGTTTGTCTTACAGCTGACAGACTATGTGGGTTTGGCAGTCTTCTTCTTAGGGCACAGGGGTATGTGTGGCATCCCAGAGGTCGTAGGGCAGCTATTGCTTACTGGGTGTTTACTATGAACCATGTCATACGCTGTGCCAATTGCCATATCTGCATCAGCATCATAATCATGCCAGGAGGGAAGTACTATGATTATATCTATACAGTTGAGGAACCTGAGGCTCCAAGAAATAGAGTGACTCCCCCAAGTTCACATAGTTCATGTGTATTAGAGGTGGGACTGGAATGCTCTGAGCGGCCCTAGAGATGTCCTTGAAGCTACCAGCTCTGCTGGGTCAGGGCAGTGGGGGCGGAGTCTAGATCAGGCCTTGGCTGAGGGCTGGGTCGCCCTGGCTTCCTGGACCTGCCCTCAGAATCCATGCCCCTGATAGTCTGGAGTCCCCATGGAGGGGCTGTGGGGGCAGGGCAGGCCTTGCCAGGTGTGTGTGGGAGAACCTCATATATGATTCTGGGTCAAGAGCATTGTGGAAGTCTTTTGCACTATTCTTGTGACTTTTTCTGTAAGTTTGAAATCATTTCAGAATAAAAATTAAAATGTTAAAAAAAAACATTTAGGGGGAAGCCAGGATGGCTCAGTGGGTTAAGCACTCACTTTGCAGCCCCAAGGACCAAGGATCTAATCCCGGCCCTGGCCCGTGCGGACCCATGTGCTGAACTGGGGAGTTCCCCTAGTTCAGTTCTCAGTAGGGTGAGACCCCGGCCCAGTTCCTGCCCTGTGCAGGCCCACGCCCACCTGTGGAATGAAACTATGTGGAAAAACCAATGATGTGCAACTATGGAGACTGTTCTGGGCCCTCCCCCTTCTCTCTGTCTCTGTATCTCTCTCTCTCTCATCAAAAGCAATAAAAAAATAAAATTAAAAAAAAAAACATTTAAAAATTATAGTGTCACCTATATTCATGATCCAGAAAACTCCTTCTTCATCCTCAGGGTTCAGGTTTAATGTTACCACCTTCAGGAAGCCTTCCTTGGCCTCCCCCCGACTAACTTCAGTCCCCTTCCTTATGATTCTTCTGGGTCATACAGTGACATGCTTGTAATCTGGTGTTTCAGGGACTCTTTTTCTTGCTCAGCACTGTACTCCTAGAGCCTAGCATGATGCCTGGCTTACACTAAGCTCTAATAAGTGTTTCTATAGGGATGACTAAAGGAGTAACAGCTGACATTCTGGAATCTAGCTTTGTAGCAAGTCCTTGGCAGGATCTCATAATCTTCTCAGTGGACTTGGCCCCTTGGGAAAGAAAAGCTCACTAGGTCCTAAATTCTCCAGGGGATATTAGAAGGAGATTTCATTGTATAGCTTATCCTAGCATGGGGGTCTAAGCCTCATTTATTCTTCCTTAAACAGCTATTGAGGGGGAAGCCGGGATGGCTCAGTGGGTTAAGCGCTCGGGGACCAAGGATCGAATCCTGACCCGGGCCCACGTGGACCCATAAGCTGACTGGGGAGTGCCCCCAGTTCGGTTCTCACCGGGGTGAGAACCTGGCCCAGTTCTTGTCCTGTGCAGCCCCGCGCCCACCTGTGGAATGAAACTATGTGAAAAAACCAATGAAGTGCAACTATGGAGACTGCTCTGGGCCCTTCCCCTTCTCTCTGTCTCTGTATATATCTCTCTCTGTCAAAAACAATAAAAATAAATCTTAAAAAAAATAGCTATTGATTATAATTATGTTCTGTATGAGGCAAGAATATGATTTTTCATGTTTCCCAGTATCCATCCAGGGCCCTGTCATAGAGAGATTATGAATGCAGACTTCAGGGTCTATGGACTAGATCCAAATCTGTCACCTATAGCTGTGTAAGCCTTACGCAACTGACTTCATCTTCCTGCAATTTCCTTTCCTCTACTGCAAAATAAAAATAATGATCCATTCTTCATAGAATTATATTGAAAGTTAGTTAAGAGATTTCATTTAACACTCAGTGTCTGGCACACAGGAAGACCTTAATATACTATTATTTTTCCTATCATTAATAGGTTGGTGACAGTTTAATAAAAATGTTAGGCATGTCCCCATATTACCACTAGGTGTCAACACAGACTTGGCTAAAATAGCAGCACTAGCATCCCCAGTGTACAAGCCCTAAGAAATCTGGAACAAAAGAGACTTCAGAGCTGGAGAAACTGAAGACCAAATAGGCAAGAACCTTGCAAAGCCATGAAAGATTTGAACCCACCTGTCTTGCCTAAGGTGAAATTAAAGGCCAGGCTTGGGAGGCCCTGGACTAGATTGTTTTATTCATTTGTAGTAATAGGTAACTAGTTAAGTGGAAGATGCTATTCTCAGCACTTTAAAATATGAGCTCATTGAATTCCCAGAAACAGCCACATGAGGCAGATTCTAATGTCTGCTTCGTTTTACAGATGGAAAAATTGGGGCACAGGGAGGTGAAGTAACTTGCTCAACAACACACAGTTAGTAAATGCAGAGTGGGGTCAAAACCCTGGCACTCTTGACTGCTATTCCAGAGCTTTCTTCTTCAACCACTTTGGTAATAATGTTTCTTTTTAAATTTAAAATGTTTTTATATTACATAGCTTCTTTGGTGATTTAACAAATAACTACTGTTCCATTACAGGTTAAATTTCCTGAATCTGAGTCTTGGTAAGGAAATATTGATTTTCATAAAAAGTAATTGTCAAATGGAGTGATGATGTAGGAAAGTAGGTATTGTGGTTTCACAAAACATTTTCTATAAATAACACCACCTTTTCCTGATTCTTCCTCATTTAGCTCCAAGTGTGCCATCCAATTCCAAATTAACTCCATGGACTTGGTTATTAGCTAAATCGGAGGCTCGGGAGACAAATGAGAACAGAAGAAGGTTGGCCTGGACATTCATTCATTCATTCAATAGTTACTGCCTTCTCCTCCCTGCCAGGCCCTATACTGGGTTCTGAGGCCAAGAAATGAGCCAAAAATGAGCCCTGCCCTCAAAGATCTCACAGTCTAATGAGTTAACAGACATAGGAAGTACACACACAGTGGCAGTGCTTAATTGCCCATCTCTCCACACTGATGGCATTTGTCTTATTTGCTTCTCTGTCCTCCATGCCTGGCACAGAGCCTGCCACATTTTAAGTGCTTAATAAATGTTTGCTGAATGAATGCAAAGCCTTCATGGAGGAGGTAGCATTCGATCTGGGGCTTTGACGACTGGAGAGGCTTTTGACATGTGAAAATGGGAAAGAGGATACCTTCTCAAAAGTGACAGGGTCACTTTAGAATGATCATCCTGGCTGTTCTGTGGAGGACAATGGCTCTGGATGAGATGGGGGACCAGTGTGGAGGTTGGTGTAGGATCCAGGGAGAGAGGCTGGTGGCCTGCACAAAGGCTTTGGCAGTGGGGAGAGAATAGAATTCAATAGTGATTCAGAAGGGATGGACAAGACTTGGGGAGTGTGGAGCAGGAGAGGGCAGGAGTTGTGGGTTAAGTTTCAGTGTCTGGTGGAGGGGTCAGGTTGGAGAGGACTTGGCAGGAAAGTGAAGCTTTTTTGAGCAAAATTTTCAAGCAGAAAGAGCTTCCAGGTCCCAGTTGAAGTCAGAGCCCAGCTTTGGTGTCATTTCTACCACCTGGAATTGCGCTTGGAGGGTAAAGCAGTCTTATTGGTACAGAAGAAGGGAAACACCTGGGCAAGAGCCAGCCCCGTGTGAATAAGCCCTGACTCACTGAGGCCTTGTCGATGCCCGGGCCTGGCATTAAGGTTACAGAAGGTGCAGTTCCACAAAAATGGACCTTCTGATTCTTGCTCAGTAGCAGCTTACATCACAGAACATGGGTTGGCAGGACCCCTTCCTCTCCTTTATTACATTTTTCTTAGGCTATATTTTTCCAGCACCCTGAGAAGTCCCTCTTGCTACTTTCCCATCTCTACTCCCCCCCCCTCTGACCCAGGTAACTATGAATACTATTCTGATTTCTATCACCATAGATTAGTGTAGCCTACCTCTGAACTTTGTATGAATGGAATCTTTCAATATGTAAACTGTTGTCTCTGTGTCTGGATTCTCTTAGTACCCATACCGTAAATGAGATGAATCCCTGGTGTCACTTGTGTTAGTATTTTGTACTTTTACATGTAAAACAGAGTATTCCATTGGATGAACATGTTATAATTTGTTTATTAATTCTCCTGTTGATGGACACTGGACTATTTCCATTTTGAGCTATGAATAAATCTGCTATGAAAATTAATGTACAAGTCTTTTTGTAGACATAGACATTCGTTTCTCTTGGAATGAATCTAGGAGTGGAAATTCTAGGTCATTTGAAGGAAGGTCATTAAATTTGCAGAACATGGGGGTTATTGAGATGTGGGAATACTAGTGCCCACAGTTTGATTGAATGACATTATTAGTGCCAAATTTCAGCCTACTTGTAGCTATGTTCTTTCAGATATTGCCAAAGAAGCACATCAAACATGAAGAAAACCCCAAGTATGGATAAAATTTAATATTACGCCATCATTAAGTTCCTCACAAAACAAGAGAAAACACCTCAAACGGTTCTGGAAGAGATGTGAGCAGTTTACAGGGACTGTTTCCCTGGGAAATTCATGCTTTACAAGTGGCATAGCCTTTTCAAGCAAGGCAGAAAGTTGATTGAAGACAACTTCCATCAGGAGGCCACTTCCTCAGACACTGTCAAAAAAGTTGAAAACTTGTAGTGGAAGATGCCAGAATGAATAAAAAGCAGCTTGCAGAAATGATTGGAGTAGCAACTACAACCACTTTGAGTATTCTTCATGAGCATCTAAGGATGTCAAAAGTCAATGCAAGATGGGTATTAAGAATGCTCACACCACTTCAAACACAACAGGGCGTCAAGTGTTCACAACAGGTTTGGGACCTCTGCAGAGACAACAAAGATAAAGTTTTAAACCACATTGTCACTGGAGATGAAATTTGGGTTCATCATTATGAGCCTGAGTCAAAGCGGGAGTCCATTCAATGGCATGAAAAGGGCACACCACCCTCTAAGAAGTTCAAGGTGTTGCAATTGGCTGCAAAAAGCACGCCTTCTGTTTTGGGGGATATGGTTATCCTGCTGATTGACGCCAAGGATAAAGTTGTTACAATAACTGCAGAGTACTATTCCAGTCTGCTGAAACAGTTAGAAGAATCAGTGAAGGAGAAGAGAAGTGGAAAATGGACCAAAGGGGTGCTGCTTTGCACAACAATGCGCCGGTGCACAAGAGCAATGTTGTGTTGGCTACTTTTCATGACTGTGGCTTTCAAGCATTAAACCACCCTCCCTACAGTCCAGACCTGGATCCATCTGATTATTATTTGTTAAAAAAAAAAAAAGAAGCTTCAAGGGGAGAAATTTACAGACAATGAAGAAGTTAAAGCTTCAATTTCAGCATATTTTGAGGGCAAAATCAAAACTTTTTTTTCAAGGGTATAAACAAACGTATTGAAAGATCTGAAAAGTGTATTATGGTTAAGGGTGACCATATGGAAAAGGAAAAAAAAAAATCATGTTTTTTACCTTTCTTCCCCTTCATTCCATAAATTTCTTGGCCACCCCTTGTAGCATAGGGGTATATCTAGACTTCATAAAAACTGATGGTTTTCTGAAGTGGTTGCACCAATTTCTTCTCTCACCAGCAGTGTGCAAGAATTTCACTTGCTCCATATCCTTGCCTTCTCTTGTCTCTAAAAAGAATTTCCTCTGCAAGACTCCTCTTTTCCTCCAGTGCTGAATATTGAGTGTTTCTGGCATGGGTGCACTGATCCCTCAGTCCATAAGCAGCCAGATAGTAAGAGGCCACATCTAGTCTATCAATTACAGAAGAAATGGACATCTTTTTTTTTTTAATTTGTTTTTTTTTAAGCTTTCTTATTTATTTATTTTTATTTTTGACAGAGAGAGAGAGAGACACAGAGACAGAGAGAGAACTGAACTGGGGGAGCTCCCAGCTCAGCACATGGGTCCGCACAGGCCGGGGCCGGGATTCGATCCCTGGTCCCCGGCGCTGCAAAGTGAGCGCTTAACCCACTGAGCCATCCCAGCCTCCCCAACATCTTCTTGATGTGGATATGACCCCAGGAACTGGCATGGCCATCTTATGACCATGAGCATGAAATCAACATGAGGACAGCAGAGCAGAGATGGCATAAGCCTGAGGGATGAAATGTCTTTGATGACTGTGCCAAACTATTCAATTAACCTGCCATTGAGTGACAGGCCACTTATTTCTTAAACCAATTCATTAAGGTTAGGTTTGGTTTGGTTTGGAACTTGCAACATAAAGGACACATTCTATAAGCCCTCCCTCTAACCAAACCGAGTGGTGCCATTTCTGTCCCCATAGTAGTCAGTTCCACTGAGCGCATTCTTCTTGAAACCTCTCTGGGATCCTAGTCACCTGTCCTCCTACCCCACTGGTCACTGCTTCTCAGCCTTCTTTCTTGGCTCCTTCTACTCTGCCTACATTCTGTCTACCTTCCCTCCCTTAGGATCTCCTCCAGCACTATGGTGTATCGCCTGCAAGAGGATGGTACCCACATATGTATCTCCAGCCCAGACCCCTCTTCTGAGCTCCAGTCTCATATAAAAGTGCCTATTGACCCTCTCTACATAGATCCCACCCGGCATTTCAAACTTACCTTCGCAAAGCCAAACTCTTGAACTTTCTCCCTCAATGAGATCTTCCTTCAGGCTCCACTACCTCAGTCAAGAGCTCTTTCACTTCTTCATACTCAAGACAAAATCCTAGGTGTTATTGCCGATGCCTCAGCACCCACCCACACCCAATCTTACACCTACTTCTCTACCTCCCCAACCAGTCACCATTACTTTGCATCTGGAAAACTGCAACAGCTGTATACACCCACTCCCAAGTGCCTTCCAAGCCATGCATCCAGGATAGCCTTTCAGAAACCCCAATTTGGTATCATTCCCCTGATGAAAGCAACCTCTCATTACTCTCAAGATAAAAATCTAAGTTCATTAGGGAGCTCTACCTGCACTACTCCTTGCTCACCTCTCACCCTCACCTTGCTCCTTCCCATCTCCATATCTGAGACAAATGGTTCTTTCTGCCTACATTTTCCCTTCCCTCTTGCCCCGTACAATTCCCAACGGCCCTTGGTCTCAGCCTAAACCCCAGCTTCCCAAGGAGGGTCTACCCTGACCCTACATTAGGACTCCACTAATTTTTCATACTTTCTTTACTTTCCTTCCACACTATTTCCCATGATGCATAATAATGTAGATTTGATTAAAATGATTAACATGTAGTGACAATTTGATGACTGTCTTTCCCCTCTCTCTCCCCTCAACGCCCTCCCACTAGACTGGGCAGCACCTTAAGGTTAGAACACTGCCTATGTCACCCTCCATGCCACCATCTTGCCTTCAGCTCTGCACTTACATAGTAAGCAATCAAGGAATGTGCTTCATTAGCTAATAAAAGAATACATGAACTTAGTCAGTACCCCATAGCAACCCTGTGAGGTAGGCGGTTCATCAGACATGGGAAAGCTGAGTCAGAGTAGGCAAGTGACTTGCCCAAGGTATAGGGCAAGGGGAAGAGCCAGGTTCTGACTCCAAATCGGGTCCAAAGTTCTGAGCCCATATTTTTCAGCGCCTGACAGTTGACCCCTTGGTGGAAGGGCCAGGGAGGGGGCGGATTTTGAGCCAAGAAGTTTTCCAGCAGTACGCGAGTCATCCACGTGGACCACAGTGAACAGGAGCCCACGTACAGCGACTACTGACGCCCTCTCATCTCTCAATGAGTAAAGATCACAATCTGCTGCATATGCATGAGGGGACCATGGGCCCGTGCTTCGGGGTTGCCCAGGCTGCGCCTGATTAAAAATTCTTCGGGCTCGAAGACTTCAGAGCACCAAGAGTTGCGCACACGTACGTAGAAAGCCTTTAAAGCGTCATTTGTGGCGGATATTGACTGGATATCGGGCGACAGCGATGCCAATTTGGGTTGTATGCTCAGGCGTCTTATGTAGATAGCTCAATCCCTGAAGGGGTCCTCGGCCGGCTGGACTAGAAGATGAAGGGGGCGTTTCCCTGCTTCCTGCGGCGTTTGTGGCGAACTGAGTTGGAGGCAGGCTGCGACAGCGAAGGCGACAGTGGCGGCGGCGCCATGGCTGGGCTCGCAGGTACTGTGGTGTCGGCGTCTTGGGGGCGGGATGATCGGCCCTAGTGCGTCCGCGCCGCCATGTTGTCCCTTTGGAGTCACCTTAGGCGTCTCCGGGTCTTCCCTGGGGTTTTCCTTCCGCGCACCCTCGGGGACACCGCTGGCCGGCATCACGTGACTGCCATGTTTGGGCGCAGCCTGAGCCTTGGAAGTCGCTTCCCGACCCAAGGGCGGGTCACGGAACGCCTGGGTTCTCGTTCCTGCCTCCAAGGTCAGTGCTCGCCTGTCCCCTGTCGGGATAAGGCAGACAGAGCCGCGAGCGTGGGACTGGGGGCGCGACCTCTTCAGCCGCGGGGCCGTGGCAGGGGACCCAGCTTCTGAGACGCCTGTCTGACCCACCACTTAAGTTGATTTTTGTGCATCAGAAGGAGCGTGGGAAATGAGAAAAGGGACTCCTGCCCAGGGCCTCAGTTTTGGTGTCAGGGGTCCTAGCTGGACGCTCTGCTTTGAGTTTTGAGTGCATCTTACTCCCTCTAACTTTACATCAAGTTTGAACACCTCGTCTCTTTTCTCCAGTACATATGGGGAGTGGCCCTCAAGGACAGCTGAAGGAAGGGAATGGCTGGCACACTAATGGCCTGAAACGACTGGGGATGGGCGATAGTGGCTTTTGCCTTACCCCTTCCAAACTTTCTTTAATTTCCTTCCAGGACTCTGTTCCTTTTCAACACTAAATGTGGAGACAGGCTGGGGTCTGCCCTAGGAAAGAAATGGTCTTTCTTGTTTATAGGTTCCGATTGTGTTTTATCCCTTTCAGGGAACTGATGTGCTGGGGACAGCTTCAGTGTACCCCACCTGACATGGTCCATCCTTCCCCTCAACCTTCTGGATGGCAACACCAAAGCTAGGACAAAAAAAAAAATTCTAACTTAAGTGCTAATGCCAAACGTTAGATCCTTGTTTGTTTATTTGTTTAAATTAGAGACTAATTAATGTCAAGAAAATCTGTTTAAAGATTCAGAGCCCTGGTCAGTTTCCAGTGACCAGATGAATTCCAGATCTGAAATTGATTCTTGTTAGAATTGCTGCCAAAAACAGTTTAACCTTTTATTTGTAATGTTGTTTCAAAGAGGAATCTGGGAGCCTGGTTTGGCTGTCTTATTGTTATTGTTCTCATATTTGAAACATATGCATTCCATTCAAACCTGTCACTGTGTGATACACCAAGGACCATGTGTTGCCTGCCTCTCTGACTTCCTGTTCTGGAAATGCTCAGGAATCTAGACCCTGCTGGGGTATGTGCCCAGTGGGAGAGAGAAGGGGAGGAGTGAGGGGTGAACAGGATCTTTCCCAGAGAAGATGGTGACATGTCTCTGGGGCATATAGAGGAAGTAAGAGGTCACTAGGGAAACAGACTATTATTAGCGGTGTGTGTGTGCGTGCGTGCATACATGCATGCCCACTTCTGCACATTTAAATCTCTGGGAGTAAAATTCACTGCAAATTCACTCTTAACTTTAGGGTGCTGGCTCCTGAGAGCTACAAGTTTGAAAATAGATGCCTAGCAAATGCCACCGCTTATCCCAAACTTACTGTCATAGCAAACCTTCCCCCTCATCCAACTCACGTGTAATAAACTGTTGCTGTCCCACAGCTAAAACTCAAGAAACTGGTCCTTTCTGCCCCTCCCTTCAGTCACAATCCAACTACTCCACAGATAGAGGTAACAGTGTCACATAGCACTCCACACTTCTGAAAATCATGGTGCCAGAACTCCCTTGGGGCTTAACTTCAACTGGTTAGGCTAAAAAACTAACATCCTTCTTGGGGCAGTCTCACCTGTTGCTGCAGTCCCCCAGAACTGTCCCAGTCCCGTCACAACTCATCTGCTCTATCCTTGGCCTTATTGGGGCAAAGTTTTGGGGTGGTAGAGACACTTTAGGGAAAGGGGAGGTCTGTGGACATTTAGCCCTGTGGAATAAGGGCTTTGTAATAAAACTAGTCATTTTTGACTCCTCCCATTGCTCTCTTATCAGAATAAAATGTTTTAATGGTATCACCTCTGGAAAAAAAATGTATAAACAATATATATTTGGACCAGACTTGTAGGCATCACACAGAAATAGAAGTGAATGAATTCCTTCTGTCTTCTCTGTTGGGCTGTTTGCTGCTAAAACATGCAATCTGGGGGATGGGGGAAGTGGGCATTACACATTCAAGCCCATCCATGCAGGTGCAGGCCACCAGGGTAGCCCTTGCTGGAAATCTCATCTCACCACAACGCACTCCGAACCCTGCTGATGGATGAACGGAGGAAGCCCCACAGATGGGCTTTGCCAAGATCATCTGGAAAGCCCTGGGGCTGCCAGCAGCCTCCTACCTTTTAAAGAGGGCACAGGAGGCTGGGGGTGGGCTGCTGCTGTATCCAGAGCAGCCAGACCCTTCCATTCTGCTGCAGCTTGTCTCCTTGAACCCTACCTTCTAATGGGCTGAAGTTAGAGCATCTGAGGCTGTGGGGCTGTGGGCACATCCCTCGAAGGCTCTGAGGGGAGGGGCAGCCTTCATTGAGAACACATGTTGAACTATAGTCATGGTTCTGGGACTTTAGTGTGGAAAACCACAAAAATTCCCAGACTTGAGGCCTGCCAAGAGCTGGGCTTCGTAAGGGAAGTACGGGCATTGCCTGCAGATGAGTCACCATGGGTCAAGAGAAGACCTGCCTCACCTTCAGGCTATGGTAGAAGCTAGAGCCACCAGCCTAAGGAGGATGGAGTCTCAGGATTGCACATCCCCACCCTTCCTATAAGTCCTGGCTGCCATTTTGATGGCAGAATGTTATTGGGTTCCCTGGGATCTTAGCAGCCCTTTTACAGAGGAGAACTGAAGGTGAGGGGTAGAAAATGACCTGTCCAGATTCCCTGGGCTGGTTGATGGCTTCAGAACTAAGGTCAGCACCTCCACCCCCATAATTCTCTGATGCTGAACTGAAGTTAAGAGTGTCTATAGAGGTGTTGGTTTTGGGGTTGAGAAACACAAGGGGCTTGCTTAGGGGAGGGAAACATTAGGTTCATGGGAGTGCGGTGCTTTGTGCTCCGGAAATATTTATGACAACTGTGACTAAGGGATTTGAAATGGCAGAGAGATTTATGGCCCTCCAACTTCCTCACTCTGCTTGACCCAGGAACAGGTGTATAGTGACAGGGACACATAATGCCACAGACATAGCTGAACATGAGGCAGGGCCATTTGGTGAGACAGTCAGCTGACCCAATGTAAAAGGAGCCTTGACTCACTGAGGAGTGGGAGAAGAGAGAGAGAAGTCTGGAGTTGAGCAGCCAGCCACCCACCCACCCTGACATGATGGCAGGGGAGAGTCCAGGCCCAGGAACCTGGTAAGCACCTCTCAGAATATGGAGGCTAATGCTGAGAAAAGCAGAGAGCCCAGTAATGGGGACAGTGAGCTGGAGAGAGGGGTGTGGGGGTGGGGGTGGGGGTGGGGAAGGAGACCCTGGAGAGGAGAAAGGCCAAGTAGGATGCCCTTATAGTGGTCCTGGTAGAGTTGATAGGACCTGGAGGGATGAGCTGGGTGGGGGAGGCACCACATCACACGGCTTATCCCATAGGATTGTCAAGCCTGTGCCCACCCTCCCCAGTGTTCCTTGGGGCTTCTGGATGGAGATAAGGCTGTATTTTCTGAAGTCCTGATACTCCCCCTTGGCCTTTAATATCCCATTCTGAGGGCTACTCCCACCATTCCCCTCCTCCTATCTTTCCCAGTGATTATCACCTGCCAAGGCCCCTTATCCCAGGAAAAAGGAAGGCACCCACCCCTCTCGGGAGGGGGAAGTGGCCCCTTATTCTGAGACCACAAGTGAAGACCTTTCTCTTTGGGGTGGGGGATGTTGTCCTTTATCTCAGGACAGTGTTGAGATGAAAGTGGGTGTGTGAGAGTCCCAGTTTATTCCCATTTTGTTGCCTCTTCCTCCCTCCCCGTTCCAAGTAGTGCGTCCACTCCGCAATGGGTGTGTCAGCCCAGTCTTAGAAGTGTTGGAGCCGCAAAAGAAGTTACAAGACAACTTTCTGGTGCGCCTCCACTGCCCTGCAGGGTCCTGGGACACTGTGCGAGACAGGGGAGGTACTGTTTTTTTATTTTTTGTAGAGGTGGTCCCTGTCCTCCAGGAGCTTACAATCTAGCTGGGGAAACACAACTAATGCACACGTAGACAATCGGTACAATTAGCGATTACCACAATATTGACCACAGTTGCATGAGACCAGGGAAAAGTAAGATCAGTGAGGGGCTGGGGGCTGGGAGAAGTTGTTTTAGTAAAGATGGGATTCATTTATGGTTGAATAGGTCCAAACTGAGTGACATATTTCTTTCGGGTGGGGTGGGCTTGGGAGGTCCTGAGGGGAGATGGGTAATTGAGGGAGCAAAGGCAGCAAGGCTGGAATGAACATGCTATAGGCAAGGGACAGTGAGAGGGCCCCACTCTTATTTCTGAATCCTTCTCCTGCTCCATCTCCTCCTCCTCCTCCTTCACCCACACCCTCCAGTCCTGCCACACAGGCACGCAGCGGGTGCCTTGTCTGCTGCTCCGAGTCAGGGCTGGCTGGTGACGTTGGAATGTCCATTCTGCTGGCTGGTGTAGTTGTCTGGATCTCTGTGGTGGGGCCTGCTGGCATGACTGTGGCTGTGGCTGTGGGGCTGACATGTCGCTGTCCCAACTTGGTCCCGATCAGAATGCCTATGCCCAAATCTCAGAGGTCTGCTCCCCCAAACCCCCTCCTCCCTCTATCCCGCCACACAGTGGGACAGGTACAAAGGGGTGGGGAAGGGATCTGGTATTGTCTTCAATGTCGGTGCTGCTTTTCTGGAGGCCTACTAGCCCCTCACTGATCTTGGCAAGTGCTCCTCTGGCGAGAGAGCACAGGGGACCCCCCCCCACCATTCCTGCGCGGCACTAGCTCCCATGCTGGGTGGATGCACAGGAGCACCTGGCGACATGGCCGCCCAGGGCTGGGGGCTGGGGCCTCAGTTGGGAGCTTGCTGGCGTTCTCCCAACACCTGACGCCCCGTCCTCGACACGGTGTATGCCAGCTTCTGCAGGGAGTACCTGAACACCTGTAGTGAGAGACCCAGGACCTGCCCTTAGAGGCTGGCACCAGCAGCCTGTCTGCAGCACTGCTGTGCCCTCACCCCACCCCCACCCCCTGCCCCACCCGCCTGTCTAACTAGCAGAGGCGGCACGGGCGCAGCTTGTCCACGAGTCAGGGCAGCTGGAGCTTTTCCAACTGTGCTGAAGGCTGCATGGCGGCAAGCTGATTGGACCCACAACTTAGGTATACCTCACTTCTTGCAATGGGCTGGGTCCCTGGAGGATATCGAAAAGCGAATCCTACCCAGTAAATGCAGCATTCCAGGAACACCTTGAAGGAAATATGCGATTCCTTTGGCAAAGGATTCCTTTAGCAGGGAATTCTTCCAGAAAAGTGTGCTTTTAGGGTAAATGGTTTTATGGAAAGCGCTTTCTTTTGGTTTCTTTCTTTTTACACAAAGCACTTTGCCTGTTTGGTTTTTATTAAATAAAGTGAATTGGGTATTTTTTGGAAGTCCTGTTTTATCTTCCATTCTTCCTGCGAAGAGCCTTTCTTCTAATTGTTTTCTTCAAAGTACTTTTATCCGATTCATTTTCCTGTTAACTCCTTTGTCTAATGTTTTCTGCAATGTGTTTTTTATCTAATGCATTTTTTCTGCCAAGTGATTTTGTCTGATTTATTTTCCTGCAATGCGCATTTTCTTGAATTTATTTTTTTCCTGCAAATTACTTTTTTTCTAATTGGTTGTGGGTTGGATTTGGGGTTGTTTTTTTTTTCTTTGCGAAGTACTTTTTGTTTAGTTTTGTTTTGAAAAGTGCTTTTTTCTAACTTATTTTTATTCTACCCCTGCAAGCGCTATATATATATATTTTTTGTTGTTGTTAAAGACAATTTCCCCGCAATGCGCAATATTTTAAGGCGGAAATTTTTCACTATGCGAGCTGTTGTTTCTTTTCTCAAAACTAAAGTGCCCCGCCTCCCTCCTGGGGTCGAGTCTGGGTATAGCGGTTTTTTCTTACCACGTTGGTCGCTAAGAGCCTCGGTGTTCGTCAGCGGCTGGCGCCCGCCGCGCCCCAACTCTTTGTTCCCGGCCAGGCGCGGGAGCACTGGGAAGGGTCTGCGCTAGGAGGAGGGCACAGGGAACGGGTGGGGGGCGCGAGGTGCCGGCCGCGGCACTCAGGCAAGCGGGGATCGCGGCAACCAGGATAGGACGGGTCGGAGAGACGGCAATTGCAACGTGGGCTTGCCGGTTCAGGGGCGCGCATCAGGACCCCTCTTCCACCTGGAAACCGGGCACACTTACCTGCAGCAGCACGCGGAAAATGTACCAGCCGATGATGAGCAGTTCCGCCGAGGCTGCCGCCACTGCCGCCATAGTTTCGAGAGTGCTTGGAGGGTAGTTGTGAGCGAGTGCTACCGAAGGCCGCGGGGTTGCCGAGGTCCACTGGTCTCTCGGAGTCCACTGTTGGGCGCACTGCCGCAGCCGCGGCGGCCGCGCCTTAAGTATCCACCCGCCACCCAAGTGCGCATGCGTGCTGAGGGGGGGTCCTTGAGGAGGGGTAGCCAGGGGCGCTCCTCATTCGCCAGGAGAGGAAAAAATAATCCATCTGCTCTCTCCACACCGACCCCCGCCTCCCGAGTTTCATTTTAGCCCCTTTCCAGAAGATTCTGCCGTGCCCGCTTTTGAATTTTAGGTAAAAGGAAAGGGAGCTGCAACTTTGAATAGCGCTAAGGAGAAGAAGGGTCGGGAGTGCGCGCCTCTTGGTGCGGAGCCCCTGTTCGAGCATAGTGTCGGGTTCTGCACCGCAACCCACCTTGGGCATGGATGGAAACCTAGTTTAGAGATCTGCCCCACGGAGCAAAAAACAAGATGCCTCTTCCAGGAGCCTTCGCTTCACAGACCTGTGCTCAACACTTCAAAAATTCGCTGTGTTGTAAGCCCACGCCCTCTGCATCACTAGAGTCGCTGAGCGCCTAATCTTCCCCGGGCTGCTCGAGTCCCGCTTCGGTAGCGATTATAGGCAGCCTAGCCAGGGCACTAAACTTAAGGCCGGTAGTCACCAGGTGTCTACCCTATGGGAAGGAGGCGGGCGGGATTGGCGTCTTTATATGTGCGGAGGGGATGGGATGAGCTCTCCCAAGAAATGCTCAGAATGAGCTCTGGGATAGTTTGCTGCTGGGCAGGTCATTTCAACCTCTGTCTTCTGTTCCCCTCCTGCCAGACCCTGGTAGGTCTTCCTCAGCCAACAAGGTTCTTTGTACACATTGCACTGGGTGGCTGGAGTGGGGTTTTACTGCCGCCACCAGAGGGTTGTGACTGCCACAGCCCTGTTTCCAGGCACAGCGGGAAAATCTGAACGCGGTCTGTGAGTGAGGCCCTGGTGCACTGGTTGCCCGCCGCTGGAGAGCACCTCTCTCTAACAAGCTGCCTGGCACAGGGGTATTTGCCCCTATGTGGATAGAAAATTAATTTTGATTAAAAGGTCACAGAGGTCAAGTTCTACACAGTGCCAGCAGTAGATGGAGCGTGTAAGTGATCCAAATGAAGTCAATTTAGACAAAGTACCATCGTGATTTTTTTTTTTCTGTATAGACTTTCTAAGAAGTTCATTGGTTTTGACAAAATGACACCATACTATTTGAAAAAGGCAAGCTTGTCCCAGGCTGCCATCTTAAAATCTTTGGTGGTGGGGCTGCCGCAGCAGCTTCTTGGAGTTTTCAAGGATCCATTGCTTGCTGTCTCAGGCCGCGCTGCTGACTGCTTTACTCACCACAGAGCACCTACTGTGAGACAGCACCCTGTCCTATCCTGTGGGGCACAGCACAGAGCCCATGGACCCCTGGCTGTGGCAACCACAGGGCGGTATTGTGAGGTCTGGACCCCTTGAGGACGGGCCACAGCCTCAGGAGGCGATACATGATCTCTGCTGGGCAGAGCCCAGTCAAAGCCAGTCCACTGGGCGGGACCTGTGGGAAGAGCCCTCTGGCTCAGCCGGAGAAGCCCAGGGGAGACACACCAGGAAGCTTCCTGGAATGGTGACTTGGAGAGGAGTAGACTTTCATGGGTGGGCAGGGAAGAAAGGGCATTCACATTTGCTGTTGTTAACCATGATCCATCTTCCCAAATAAGTATACATTCTGTTCCTGTTTCTTTTTTTTTTTCTTTCTTTTTTTTTTTTTGTCTGTCTGTCTGTTTTTTGTCTGTCTATTGTGTTGACTTTTCTTTTTAGGATCCCTGCTGCCTTGGTGATCCCAGGCTGACAGCCAGAGAGCACAGCGGCTCAGCTCCTGCAGAGTGAGGGTTGAAGAAAGCAGAGGGCAGCCGCCGACGCCCGCTGGCTCCCATTAGGTCGGTTCCTGCAGCAGTGCCCAGCGGCCTTGGCAAAGGCCCTGCCTGGCAGAGATCATGTATTGCCTCCAGTGGCTGCTGCCCGTCCTCCTCATCCCCAAGCCCCTCAACCCCGCCCTGTGGTTCAGTCACTCCATGTTCATGGGCTTCTACCTGCTCAGCTTCCTCCTGGAGCGGAAGCCTTGCACAATTTGTGCCTTGGTTTTCCTGGCAGCCCTGTTCCTCATCTGCTATAGCTGCTGGGGAAACTGTTTCCTGTACCACTGCTCCGATTCCCCGCTTCCGGAATCAGCACACGACCCCAGCATTGTGGGCACCTAACAGCCTGCCCATTTAGCTTTCCAAGGAAGCAGAAGACGGGAGGGGAGGCATTGACATACGTCATAAAGCATTGGAGTTTCAAATCCCGCAGCCTGCGGGTGCCACATTCCTGAAAGCGCCTTTCTGGCCTGTGATGTTTTATCCTTATAATGTGAATAATAGCACTGACCAGTGCTTTTATTGTAGAGTCCTATAGCTGTGGGTGGTCTTGTGGTTGTGTGTGTTCTGTCCCCATCTTGGTCCCAGCTGGCAGGATAGCCACCCCCTCGCCTCATTCCTGCGAGGAATCTGTACCTATCTTGGTCATCCACCCCAGCATGACCTAGGCAGATAAAATGCCAGTCTCATTGTCACCTCCATGATCTCTCCTGGTCTCCTCCCTTCCCAGATGTTCCCAACTCCTCAGTCCCTCTCCTGATTTCCCTTTAGTTCTCTTCTACCCTTTCCTTCTTAGGGGAGCACCTGTCCAAGATAGGGCTCATTTTTGCACTTATCTCGAATTTAAAGAGATTGCTGACGCCCGAGAGCCTCGCTTTTTCATCTTCCCTTCCCTCATCAGCAGGCTAGACAGAAACATGTCTTGGCTGTTTGTTGTCCACAAACTTCCAGTATTTTCTCCACTTCATTTTTAAGAAAGAAGTAATGGGTACCTGTTGCTCTTTCACCTGGGTGTCTGGGTTTCTGCTCAGCCTTACTCCCTTTGCCCTTCCTCCTGCCTTCCTTAGCTGTCCCGAGGAGGGGGCCTCATTGTGTCCCCTGCGCATGTCTGCAGGATTGGGGTGTGGTGTGTTTACATAGATCTAGTCCTCGACCGAGTGAATGGGAGAGTACTGTGTGTTTCATAACAACCACGATGCCCTTGATAGGTATTTGGATATTTTTTTGGTGTTTGTACATGAACAAATACATGTGTATATTCCTTTTAAAGAAACTTTATCGTAGGTGTTCTGATTTTGAGGTTTAGTAGTAGCTAGCTATAGTAGGTGCCACTACAGTTTTTCTTTAGCATGAGGATTGCGGAATGACCAGCACACTGGACTCCAAGGTGGTTCAGACGAGACAGGCGGGAGCAGTGACCATCATCCTCATTCCAGGAGCTTCTTCAGTCCTGCACATACAGACTGCACATTATGAAGAGTACACAGGAAGACTTTGTGACTGTCGTTTGCGTTTTTCTTTTTCTGCACTTCCATAACAATTATTGGCAAACAAGACTTACTCCTGGCCCCTGCCCACTGGGGATCAGCATGGTTGTCCTTCCAGTCTAAACCATCCATCTTCCTCTTGCCTGAATGGAGAGGAAAGTGGGCCAAGCAGAGGACAGAACTGGAGGCAGCCCACATAGGGAATGGGACCCTGAGGCCACACTTGTGTAACATTTGGACTGCTATTCTGAAACTTTTATTTCTGGTGTGTTTGTTGCACAGCTGTTTGAAATGTTTAATAAAGCTTTATAAACTTTACTTTGTTGTTTTATGTGGCTGCAGTCCATTTGGGTCGTGGTATTGGATTTCTAAGTTGGTTGGGTGCAGGAGGTAGCGTGGAGGGGCTGAGTCCTTGGCGCCAGCGTACCTCAGCCCGAAAACTTGATCTGCTCTCTGGAGAGCAGATGGTGGGGTTGGGGAAGGGGGAGCAGGGGGCAGGCCAGGCGGAGAACAGGACGGAGTCTGAAAGTTTTCAGAGATGAGACATTTGTGTTTGTCAGCTTCCTTAGCTCCTCTCCTGAAACTATTTCTCTCCATCGGCGATTTGAGTAACTGATCTCTTGACAAATAAGACAGCTGGAGCTCTAATCATCAAGGATTTTTATGGTGCTGCTTTCGAAGTAAAAATAAAGTGAAACCCCTTATGACATTTCAAGTGGAACAATAAATTAAGACTGGCCATTCAACCTGGGGGCTCAAGGCTTAAGGCAACGGCTGGAAGCGCGACAGTGTTCAGCGTCAACGATATGCATGTGCTCCTGTGGCTGTGACCTCAGACAAAGCAGGGTACCTTGTCAGTGTCCTGTGTTGGGTGCCTACTTTTCCATCTCTTCTAGAAAATGGAACTACCTGTCCAAGGCACAGGACTGTTGGGAGGGTTTACTGAGACAAGAGTTGTGAAAGGGCTTTGGTATAATAATTTCATAGAGTTCGCCTGTTGTACTTAAATTTTTTCTTGCTATAAAGTTTTTTGTAGTTTTCTCCTATCCTCTTAAATCTCCCCATTTGTCAGTTTTTGTTTGTTTTATTCCTAGTGTTGCTTATCAGTGCTTCCTCTTTTCTTGGTCAAAACTTGCCAAAGGTACATATTTTCAGAGAACCAAACTTTTATTGATTATATCTGCTGAGTATTTTACCTATCTGATTCTCCAGTGTTTTTATCTCTGAATCCTTTTCTGGGTTTCTGGATATATTTGGTGGTTCAGCAGTCTTGACAAGTAGAGGAGCCATGCACGTGGAAAGGATGGTTTGTTCAGCAAACACTGAGCCCCTGTATTGTGCTTGCTGGGGCTTTTAGGGGCAAGACCTAAGCCTCACTCTCCAGGATCGCATGATTCTAGCCTAGGGGGAAGACTTAAGAAAATAAACAATTGCAAATTCCAGAAACAAAACAAACAGAAAAGGCTTTTGTGGCCCCACTCTCCTGTGGCGACACCTGGATGATAAGTGAAGCCAAGATTATTGCTTATTTTGCTCTCCCTCAGAAAGCAGCTTTCTGTCGTAGGTCAAGCCTGCTTGAGTGTCACAAACAGACCTCCCTCTGAAAGAGTTCTGATCCTGTCCGGCAGGGAGCCTACACACGCACGCACGCACGCACGCACGCACGCACGCACGCACGCACACACGCACACACACACACACACCCGCCCCAGGTGACTGCCAAGTCAGCATTGTTTGCCCAGCAGTGCCTTCCACCATGCCAAGGCAGCCCCAGCACCCTATCCCCCTTCCTGAAATGCCTTTCAAGGAAACGAAAAGTAGATACCTCTTCTAGAAAAGGGCAGGGGCGCCAGGCCTTAGAAAGCCACACTCTGCAATGCTGCTGGACATGGTTTCTCATGAGGTACACGTCCATGATCACCACACGACCCATGAGGCCTAGGTCTGGGCTTCTTTAGGAGCTGGTCTGAGCCCTGCTCTGGGCCTCCGTTTCCTTATAGCTAAAATATGGTCGTTGGAGCAAACACAGTCTTCCTAGCCCTCATATACCGAGGACCCTTTCCCCTAGCATCTCAGGGCCCTCTAGAATACACTTGAGAAAGGTCACTAGACTCTAGGAAGGCAGCAGTGCTCTTGCCAGAGCAGCCTGTGTATTCTTTATGCGTTAGTCCATGTCTGTGCCATTAGCCCAGATATACCTCTGTCAGGAAGCCTTCCTGGACTTCACCCTGCTCCTTGGAAATCCACTTGTCTTGAGTGCTTTACTCAGCCCTCTGTTGAGTGCTAGTGTCAGTGCTAGACAGACTTCCTCTTCTGTAGTAACAGGGGTCCTCCTGTCTCCTAAGGGGGTCTGAATTATTCAATCAGTGGGTCCTTGTCCAAATCCCATGCAGGACTAGGCCTTGGGGCCACATGGTAGACAAGGCTGACAGTCCATGCCATCAGGGAGTCATCCAGGCGAATGGGAAAGGGGATGACATTGGGTTGGGCTGACCCGATGTCCTGTTTAAAGATTTATTTATTTATTTATTTATTTATTTATTTTTGACAGAGAGAGAGAAAGAGAGAGAGAGAGATACAGAGACAGAGAGAGAACTGAACTGAGGGAGCTCCCAGTTCAGCACATGGTTCCGCACGGGCCGGGATTCGATCCTCGGTCCCCGGCGTGCAAAGTGAGTGCTTAACCCACAGAGCCATCCCGGCATCCCTTCGATGTCCTGTTTAAATGGGACAGAATATGGTACGTCTGGTCAGCCTACTGACACCTTGAGTTTAGCCCAGTGAGAGTAGGCTGGCCCTATGTACCATTTGAAATGGAACAGTACCATTGTTTTCTGCCCCATTTAAAATGGTATGTCTGGTCAGCCTACCTTGGGTAAATAATCCCACAGATATATATGAAGCTATGGATTGTGGTAGGTGCTATAAGAATTTGAGGCAAGCTTGTCCAACCCACAGCCTGCGGGCCACATGTGGCCCAGGACGGCTTTGAATGGGGCTCAACACAAATACATAAACTTTCTTAAAACATTATGAGATATTTTTGCCATTTTTAAAGATCATCAGCTATTATTAGTGGCAGTGTATTTTATTTGTGGCCCAAGACAATTCTAGTGTGGTGGCCAAGGGAAGCCAAAAGATTGGACACCCCTGGTCTAAGGGCATCTGACATAAGCTGGGAAGGATTGATGTTCAAGTTCAAGCTGAGACCTGAGAACAAGTATAAATGTTTGAGCAGTGAAGTAATAAGTGAGATGTTATTTCCCATCTAATCAAATATCTCTGTGTTTACAGATAAAGAGACTGGGTTAAAAGTAAAATGAAAGACCACTAGTATCTAATTACCCTAGAATCAAAACCCAAATAGGCTTTTTGGCATAGAGCCCAGTCTAGAGGACTGTGTTAGGAAATAAAGATGGGAATCTACGGCTCACACGGTGGCAGACTCCAAAACTCAGCCCCAAGAACTCTTCAGTTTTAGCTGACTGGAACCATCACCAGCAAGGATCTAATGGGAACAGGGGGGTGAACCAATCAGAACAGCATTCATGGTGGGACTTTTCTCAGCAGGGAAAGCAGCAGGGCTGTAGAGAAGGCCATTGCCCATTTGGATCATTAGGAATGGGGAGAAGTGGCTCTAAGGAGCGATGGTGGGTGAGGTGAGGAAGACAGAAGATATAGGCAGAGGAAGGAGGAGGACAGAGAAAGATGATGGAAGGAAAGCTGACTGCCATTGAATAGCTGTCAGAACGGAGGCCAGAGAAGGGTTGTCACCTGTGTCCAGTTGGCCGTCGGAGCCAGAACCTGGACTTCTGGCATGCTCATTCCACAACCCCCTCCATCATGGGTGAAAGCGTCACTGCTCTGAAAAGGGGGAGGAGCTAAGACGTGCTTGCCTCAGCAAGCGATGGGAGCCCATCCTGCCAGTGAGGGGCTTCTCTAATCTCAGCCCAGCACCCTTCCACCCCAGTGTCTTCCTTAAACCCAGAAGAGAGGCAGTTTGATCTGTCAGGCTTTGGGAGAGAATTCTGAATCATGAGAAAAACTGTGATTACAGAGTGGGCTCAAGGTGAAGGGGGGAAACTGGCTAAGCAGTAGTTAGAGGCTTTAGGCAAAGTCTTTGGTCTCCTTTTGGGCTATCAGAACTCAACAGTGGGTAGAGGTGAACTTGGGGAACAGTTTAGGAACAGAGGTGAACCTTGAGAGATGAGGCTTCTGGGAGCCGTAGGCTGTGTGGCCACGCCTTTGTGACTGCACCTCCCTGAGCCTCAGTTTCCTGACCTATAACACAGAGACCATAACATCTACCATAGCCTGACCCCAGTCTTTACAAATGTCATTTCCTTTCTTCTGTGGCCCCATACCACTGACCTTTATTGGGCTCAGGCCTCATAGGAATGCAGTCTGATCATCCAACTCTCGCACTCATTCATGCAAGGACCATCGGCCAGGCTGTGCCAAGCTCTGAGAACCTGAGGCAGAGTCAGACCACGCCTTCCTTGAGTGGCTTAGCTCAGCAGGAGGGAGGGCACCGATAATTACAATGCCATATCATCCAGGTAATGGAGTTAGTGAGAGAGGTCATTTGGAAGGCCATATGTCAGCACCTCAGTGTGAATTTCCTTTTATTTTTTTTTTTAATTTCTTTTATTGTTTTTGACAGAGAGAGAGACAGAGAGAAGGAGGAGGGCCCAGAGCAGTCTCCATAGTTGTACATCATCAGTTTTCTACACTTTTTTGTTCCACACAGGTGGGCGGGGGCCGCGCAGGGCAGGAACTGGGCTGGGGGCCTCCTACATGCGAAGCACACTCCAGTTCAGCATATGGGTCCCCACGGGCCGGGGCCAGGACTCGATTCTTGGTCCCCAGGGCTGCAAAGCAAGCACTTAACCCGCTGAGCCACCCCGGCTTCCCTTATTTTTTACAAGCCCCAAAATATCAGTATGCAAAAGAGAAGAACACCAAGGCATAGATGGCTCTTTCCTAAGAGGCCAGAATCCTGGCTTTGCATCCTTGCTTGGCCACCAGTTTGCCCAGGACCTTCCATGGATTTTTTTCCCTCTGCCTGTCATCCTATTCTTCATGAAGATGCAGCGTAGAGATATGTTCAAATGCTCTATCAGATAAGAGTTGCACATGACCCTCTCCAAAGACTGATCTTTTGAGTGGTTCTGGCCTCTCACCTCTTTTCCCGGGAAGTTTGTGGAAAGTCTACACTTGGATATCTCACCAGTTCTTCCAAAGCTAAATATTCTGCCATTTCCCTGCCCCACACTGACAGTGACAGCCCCCTGGGGAGGCAGGCAGCTGAGACCCTGGGCCTGATCCCACCTACTTCCCATGTGACCTTGCTCTGCTCTCTCCCCTCCTCTAGGCCTCTGTTTGCCCATCTATACTCCAAGGAACAGGAAGTCTTTAACATTTCCAAAGTCATCTTCTGTGAAACATCAGTGAGCTTTACCCTTGTTATTTCAGTCTTAGCAATATTGGTTGAAAGAAAGTGTTAAAACAAGCAAGTGTTTGATCAAAGGATTTTTTTTGCGTTAAAGAATAAACTAAATCCCTTGGGTACAGAGCTGTCAAGAATCTTAGCTTAGAGTCAAGGCAGACTTGGAAGGGTCTCTCAGGGAGGAAGACAAACAACCCTTCAGTGTTTCCCTGTTGCCAGTGGTCCCAGCTTCTTAGCTTGGCCACGAAGACCCTTCACAACCCTCGAGGGTGGGACTTGGTCTTCGTCCCTTGACCAGGCACAGAACCTGCTAGTTGGCAGGCCGGTGGGGTGGAGGGATAGGTGGCCCAATCAATCAATCAATCTCTAGACTCCCTAAGGAACTAGGTGGCCCAGTCATTCCTAGCAGTAACGAAATTGAGTTTGCCTCCCAAGTGTCCCCTTGGCAACTCTGAAGTGACAATATTTTCCAGCCTCCAGACTCATATTTCACACACAGATATCACAGACATTATTAATATCTCACAAATATATGCAAGAAGAACCTCATAAAAGTCAACACAGCTTGGTGTCCTCCCTGTGGCAATAGGTGGTCACAAATTACCTACCCCCACTTGGCCTCAGTTTCCCTATTTGTAAAATGAGGTAGTTGGACTAGATCATCCTTGAGTTCCTTTCTAGCTCTAGCATTGCCCTCATGTGCCCTGGTGCCTAGGGCAGTCATTGGACACGGGGCATGGTGACCCCAGGATCTGGGTCGAGTCCACATCTCGGAGCATGGAGGAATCGTGGTGATGACGACAGCCCCTTGGAAGACGAACTTGGCGGGACCTGGCTGAGAGACTCTTCTGCTCATGGTGAGACATCCTGACAGTCTATGCAGGTGGGTTGGTACAGGTAGGCAATGCAGGTGAGGGGTGGGGCTGTGCTCTGCCTCTCTTGTGGTCCCTAAATAATGTTCCCTTACAGAATCTGAAGTCTCCAGGACTGTTGGCTTCTATACTCAGCCACTCATATTGGCAAAGTAAGTGAACCATCTTTCCACACACTGTCCTGGTAGGGTATCCAGAAAGGCATTCTGCTCCCACCTCTTACATGCCTCCATGCATTTCATTGTCACTGTGCATGGAATCATACTTTCCCATGACCTTCTGGTTCCCTGTTCAGGAGGCATGTTCTTTGAGAAGGCTGTGGCCCCGATACCATGATAATCAGCCACAAATAGCTTAGCTTGGAGTCAGAGCCATGAGGAGAAAGCATGTCCAAGCTTTGGGCTCTGACTATTGAAAAGAAAATAATAATTTGTTTCCCATATCACCTCAGAATACACACCCAAAATCAAAACATTTTAAAAGGTCATAAGGAGCTATGAGCCCATTAAAAACCCAGGAGGAAAAGAATTGGATGTTTATCAAGTATCTGAATGGGGGAACCCCACCAAGCTAAAAAGCACCAAAATGATATCAAAAAAGCAAAGACCAACCAATTTGACTACATCAAAACTAAATATTTACAAAGTCAAATAATAATGCCAGTAGAACCAAAAAGCAGAGTGGGTAAACTATTTGCAGATCCATAATGTGTAAAAGAATACATGCAAAACCTCAACAATAAAAATGCAACAGATAAGCATGTAATTCACCTAGACAGAGTCTAGAGAAGACAAAAAAGAATTGCCTAAAGGATTTTTTGAAAAAATATTTATCTTCATATTTTAATACCTAGCTCCACTCATTATAAATTACAGGCCATCTCCTTTTCTTTCACTATCATATTACTTTTCAAAAAGTTTACACCAAACATTCCCCTGAGCACTGAGTAATACTGCCTGTTCCACTGTGTCCTCATCAGCATTGAGTATTCTTCAAGAAATTTTTTTTCCTAATTTGTTAGTAAAAACTTAAATGTCTTTATTGTTTTTCATTGTTGATCTTCAGTTATTAATGAAATTAAATAAGATACAATGCCTACTGTTGGGTGTACAGTGAAAGAGGTAAGAAAGACACATGGATACTAACATGCCATGTAGTGAGAAGATGGCCAGAGATATACTTGGGACATAGGCACAGCATGGAAACAACTGGGGTGGGTAGTGCAAGTGTGAAGCATTATGGGAGTATCCAGCGGTTCCCGAGAAGAGCAGCCTTGGATGAGTAGGAGTTTTCAGAAGTGGAAAGCATCATGGATGAACTCATAGACAGTTCAGGCTTGCCAAAGCATGACAAGAGGCACGGGATGGCAGGACCAGATCACCCAGTGGCAAGTCCATAGAATTGAAGAGTTTGGTCTTTTCCTTTTGACAACAGGGAGCCACTGAAGCATTTTGATCTGGCAAGGGCTATGGTAAGATTTCAGATGGAGAGAAGGTAAAATTAGGAGAACCTGCTAATGACTGCTGAGATTAAAAACAGGGAGCCGTGGATACCTTCTCTTTCTGTCCTGGGTGACTGGGTAGATGAGAGAATACCCAGGAGAAGGGGCAGGCTTTGGGGTAGGGGGTGCTGAAGGAGGATTGTTGAGCTCAGTTTTGGACAAGGTGGGCATCCAGGTGGACAAATAGAGGATTTGGATCCAGCAGGGGGTTTGAACAGAAGATTTGGGTTATAACTGGTGTCGTGGGCTTTGGTGAGGAGACCCTAGGAGAAGGTGGCAGCTAAGAAGAGAAAGTGGGATCTGGACAGAGAAGCTCTTCCCCTATTTAAGGGGTGGAGAGAGAGAGAGAAGAACCCACGAAGGCAAAATGGAAGTCAGCAAGAGACGGGAAGCACCTGGAGACTGTGTTGGCATGGGAGCCCAGGGAAGTAGAGCATCTCCAGGAAAGAATAATCAGCAAAGGAGAAGAGCCCGTTAAGAGACTAAGATCCCTCAGGATGGAGCAGCTCAGGGGACCCCAGAACCCTACAGAAGCACAAGGTGGACAAAGGAAAATGAGGGGGGGGGGAAGGAAGCCGCATAGCTACCTATCCTGGGGAGTTTGGGACAGTGGAGAGAAGCTGCTAGAATTAGGGTTTGGGTCTGGGAGAATTTCTGAGCTGGGCTAAGAGGAAGTAAGGATAGACATGATAAAAGAGATGGAAAGGGTTGTCATCTAAAATCCTCCTGTCTGTCTAAATCAGAGGCAAGGTCAAAGGACAAGGGTGTTAAGAAGGAAAAATGTCCATTGGTGACCTTGACTAGAGCTGTTGTCAAGTCAGAAAGTCCTTATGCCAGTTTAGAGCTTACAAAGGAAGTGTGGACATCTCCCAAGGGAGCTAATGGAGAATGAGGGATGAGCCTAAAGGAGAAAGGGCAGAGTTCCAGGAGCTGGGTCTGACACTGAGTGGTGACTGGCACTTTAGGGATGGATGCAGGATGAGGATCCTGTCAAAGAGACAGTGGGAGGGAGAGGCCAGAGGAGAGGACCAAAAACGTGGGGGTCCCAGAAGCCCAGGGAAGAGCGAGTTTCCAGAGGTTGGGATGCACGGAGTCCAAGAAGTAATGGCATCCCCCAGATCTGGTCTTTGGGGCCTTGGTGGGGATGGAAGCCCACCGGGGTAGAGATAATCTGGAGTCTGGCTGAGAAAGCTGGAGGAGAATGGGGGAGCTTGAGGTGGGGAGGGGTCATGGGGTCTGGGAAGGTTTTTCACATGCTGACATTTGGAGAAAGGAGGGCTGTGTGAGCCCAGGTTTGAAGAGCAGGGACAGGTAGTGAAAGGGGCCCTAAAACGCTAAGATTAAGTGTAGAGGTGAAGGGATTCGGAGTAGAACGGGACAGAAGTGAATCATGTACATTTTACCAGGTCACCTGATCTCCATGTTCCACTGGTGGCTTTTTCTTGGCCCTCTGGGTACTTACTACAGCTCTAATTAGCCGCGCTCTCATCCTGCCTGTGTCTGGGGCTGTCTTATTCATTTTGTACCTTTTGGCACCTAGCAACAGGCAGCGAGCTAGGTAGAGGCAGAATAATTACTTTCTGCTTGATATGAAATGTGTGAAATAGAGGTTCAGAATTTTTTTTTTAACCAGATTTTGTGACAATTCCCAGGGAATTGATGAACAAGGGGGGGAAAGTCAAGGTTCAGGCTATCTGGGTCTCAGGAAGTGCACGCTGCACTCCAGTGTGAGCGTCATTCCTTGTAGTTCATATGGTAGGGTCATGACCATTGTCTCATCCAGTCATCCCAACCGCATCCTCCCACCCCTGGTGAGGCAGACCACCACCACTAGCCCCATTTCACAGGTTAGGAAGCTGAGATGCAGAGAGGCAGATTGGTGGGAGAGAAGGATGGGCAATGAAGTGAGTGGGGAGGAGGGCACAATCTTAAATGCTAGGTTCAGGGTCTTAGCCACCACTACCTGGTAGTGTCATAATAAATTATGTTTCTTCCATATTTGGACAGAAGTCAAGAGAGACCCTTCATCTAACTGGCTGAGCTCGGACCTCATGCCACCCACTGACAGGACCTCGGTGATGAGAGGCAAGACCTGGAGGAGGACCCTGTGTGGCTTCTGGGTTAGAGTAGCACAGGTCCCACCAGCCACATAAAATAGGGACCAGGAGATTTACCTAAATATAATACAGGGCATTAGGGAGCATAAGGGATGTGAGAGAGCCCAGACCCCCAGCCATTCATTCTAAAAAGTAACCAGCCCAGAGGCAGGGGGAAGCCAAGTCCTCATAAGAGAGGGAAAGGCCTGAACTAGACTAGTGGAGGTGGAGAGAAACAGTTCAGAAACTTTTGGTAGATAAACACCAGAAATAACTGGTGAATGATTAGCCATTAGGGTGAGAGAGAAGGTAAAGAGAAGGGTGACTCCCATGTGTGTTAGATAAGTGGTGGGGAGGCCCCTGGGATGGGGAACTAGTTTGAGGAGCAGGCCAGTGGAGTCAGATAGAGCCAAAGGGTCAGGGTCACAGCCACGTGGAGCCCAGCAGACACTTGAATCTGGGATCTGGGGCTCAGGAAGAAATTTCACTGAAAGTACTGGCCCAGGGCCTTGGCCACTCAGAGAGTAATGGGAACCCAGGGAATGAGTGAGTTCACCAGAGAGAATGGGACAGGTGGGACAGGGCCCAGGGCAGAGTCAGGGGTTACAGTGACATTTGAGGAACGAATCAGGTGTGGACAGGCAACGAAGGAGAAAGAGAAGCAAGGACCTGAGAGATGCCACGAACAACTAGGAGAGAGTTGCCATGGCAACCAAGGTAGTGAAAAGTTTCAAGGAGAAAGTAATCAACACTGTCAAATGCAGGAGAATTCCAGTAAGGTAAAGACAGAATGTTTTCTTTGGAGTTGATGATTAGTAAGTTTTTGGTGACCTTAATAAGAACATTTTGGGGGAAATGATGGAGTATAAGCTGGAATAATGTTGAGAGGTGAGAGGGAGATGAATCTATCACTAAGAGTCCTTTGCGAAGTCTGAAGGGAAGACTTCCAAGATGTGAAGGATTGGGTGGGGAGGTTCATCATAGGAAAGACATGAGCAAGTTTATAGGCAGTCATCAGCTCCCAAATGTGATAGGCATTGTTTAGTGACCAAAGTTTATTCTTTCCACACCTTCCAATTTACCACCTATTTTGTGCCTGGCAGTACGCCTAACACTGGAGACTGGTGAATGAACTCAAATAGACCGAAACCCTCTTCTGATGAGCTTTTATGGTGGTAGAGGAGAAGCACGTGCATCGGATAATCACACTAATAGGCAATTCCCACCATTGGTAGGCACTCGGAAGGAAAGATACAACAAGGGGGCCTGCCTACCCTAGGCCCACTCTGAGGAGGTAACACTTGAACCGCGTTGTTAAGAAGGGGAAGGGGGGAAAGCCGGGACGGCTCAGCGGGTTGAGCGCTCGCTTTGAGGCCA
>PVKE010006989.1:0-52260 GCA_004027555.1 Craseonycteris thonglongyai | reverse complement strand
AAAATATAATAATATTAAAAAAAAAAAAAAAAGAAGCCGAACTGGGGCCGGGACTGCAAGGCGAGGGCTCAACCCACTGAGCCATCCTAGCATCCCTTTACATTTTTAAGTGGTTGAAAAATATCAAAAGTCATAATATGGCATGACACATAAAATGTATATGAAATTCAGATGTCAGGGTGCATGAATAAGAGTTTTATTGGAATGCAGCCATACTCATTCACATACATGTTTTCTATGGCAGCTTTCATGCTACAAAAGCAGAGTCAAGTAGTCCGGACAGAGTCATCTGGCCATTGGCAGAGAAAGTTTGCCAGCTCTTGAGTTAGAGAATGAGGCTCTGGGGACAGGAAGGGGAGGCACCCTGGAGCAGTGGCATAAATACAAGTCTTCTGACAGACAAGCCTTGCCTTGTGGTATCTTGTGGATCCCCCACTCTCCTTCCTGTGTGCTTGCTCCTTCATGGGATCCTATTCATTTGTTCTGTGAGGGCCTACTGTGTGTCAAGGGGAGGGAAGCAAGGCCGGAGGGCTGTGGACAAGGACAAAAAAGGTAACAGGTAGTGTTTTGGGCTTGGATGGTGGGTGGTCACCATGGGTGATCAGGAAGGATCTCTTGAAGGAGCTGGAAATGCTGAGGAGCCATTCTTTTTTTTTTTTTTAAGATTTATTTATTGTTGTCGACAGAGAAAAAGAGAGAGATACAGTCAGAGACAGAGAGAAGGGGGAGGGCCCAGAACAGTCTCCATAGTTGCACATAAATGGTTTTTCCACATAGTTTCACTCCACAGGTGGGCGGGGCTGCACAGGGCAGGAACTGGGCCAGGGTCTCACCCCGGTGAGAACTGAACTGGGGGCACTCCCTAGTTCAGCATATGGGCCCGCATGGGCTGGGGCCGGGATTCAATCCTCGGTCCTCGGGGCTGCAAAGTGAGCGCCTAACCCACTGACCCATTCCGGCTTCCCCTGAGGAGCCATTCTTGAGAAGAGCTAAGGGAAGGATGAAATAAGGAGAGAAAACAGCACATGCCAATGCCCTGAGGTAAGATGGGGTGCCTGGAGCATTTGGGGAACAGGAGAGAGCCAAGTCTGGGAAGTACAGGGTGCTGTGGGACCAAGCCAGGGATGGGCCACAATGGGGGCCTGGGTTTCATCCAAAACACAGCTGTTGCCATGGGAGGGTTGTAAGCTGCAAAGTGACACAATGAACCTGCACCCGTAGCAGGGAAGCGAGGCGCCTGACTCCACCTGTAGTACAAGGAAGACCTGGCAAGAGATGTGGAGCAGGGAGCTGACAGCCTCCCCATAAATGACAGGTCACCCCTGGCACCCTAAAGCAGGTTACTCAGAGGAGCCCTTTGTTCCACAAGTTAAGTATGATCCAGCTGACCACAGCTCAGGTTGCAAACTGAGCCATGCAGCATTTTTCCTCGAAAGAGCAGAGTGTTCCTCTGCTGAATCCCCAAGTCCCCTGGCAGGAGGAGAAAGCTAAATTTAAAGGTGTGCTAATTGGGGCAGTCTGAGCTAGCTGTGGGCTCCAGCCACCAGATCCGCTGGGGCCATGGTGCCAGTGCAGCCATCCCCACATCTGGCTGCAGCATCCCTGCTCCACCTGCCCTCCAAATCCAGAAAGCTCAATGATGGGCACATTCTCTTGGGGGGCTATAATGTGCTCCACACCATGCTGCGCACTGGCCCTGGAGCAGGACAGGCCTGGGTTCAAAGCCGAGCCCCCCACTTCCTATGTCCTCGGATGAACCTCAGCACTCTCTGAGCCTCAGCTTTTGCCATCTGCAAAGTGGGTACAATGAGAGTGCTCACGTCACAGGAGACAGGCACTGATCATTCGCTCTCTCCCCAATATTTACTAGCTTAAAAGATATGTTCTGAGCACCTACTATGTGCCAGATAAACTGAGACCGCAACAGTGAACAACACCGTACAAAGTCCCTGACCTGGCAAGTTGATATCCTAGAAAGGACACAGCCAGTAAATAAGATAAGTAGGTAAACTATATCTCCTGCAGAGCTACAGGAGATAGGGTGTGAAGTGTCAAAAGGCTGAAATATTCTGTAGGGTTGCTACAACGTTCGGTGTGTCTGGGGAAGTGTTGCAGGCAAAAAGGCACAGCTAATGCAAAGGCCCTGAGGTGGTAGCAAATCTGAGAGCTTTGAGAAAGAGGAAGCCAGTGCTCCTGCCTCTCCCTCTTCTTTGGCCCCTGGGGTAAAACTACATTTCCCAGCTTCCTCTGCTCCTGGGGTTTTTTGGAAGTCTTTAACTGAAGAAATGTATCCTTTTTTATTGCTAACTTCCTGCTTCCTGTTGGCTGGAATGCAAGTGAGAGGGCTGGAGCTCAAGCAGCCATCTTAAATCAAGAGATGGAAGTTCAAGTGCTAAGAAAGGCAGAGCAACAAGCTGGCAGCAACCTGGACCCCTGATACTGTCCAGGATTGCCTCCTTTGGAGAGTGTTAATTTCTACCTAATTCAAGCCTCTAGCACTGAGGTCTTCCATCCTCTGTAGCCAATCCTAATCTTAATTGGTGCATTATATAAAGTGCCTGTCATATGACTCCCTATGTTCATTGCCTATAATGATTTTTGTCCATATTCATGAAGAAGAATAAGAAATATATCTTGCCTTTGAGAACTCTGCAACTCCATTGGGGGCATCTGAAGGCCTGACTTCTAGCCCCAGTGTGACCATGGGCAAGTAAGTAGCTGTGCCTCTCTGGGTCTCAGCTGCTCTAATTCTAAAACAAGAGGATTGGGTCCCAAAATCTCCAGAAGTTTGGAGAACAGAGGGTTATGAACTACAACAGTCAAAACAGGAGAAAGGTGAGATGTGAAGAACAGTGAAATTTGAACAAAAGAAAGGTATTCAGATGAGTGGTGAGGTGGGTCCATCAGGGTTCCTCTATTGCAAGTGACATGGAAGGCAGATTTATTGGCTCATGGGAGGCACATGCAAGAGATCCCTCTTTCTAACTGGGTTTAGGGCAACCTAATATGATCCACCAATTCCACATCATACAGACTTCTTTTCAACACCCCACTCTGGTCCTATTTTCAGTATTAGGAATTCTTTTGGTTACAGGTGGCAGAACCCTATCCTGAAGCCACCAAAAAGCAAAGACCTGCTTCCAACACTAGGCATAGCATGGCTGGATCCAAGGATTTGAATTCTTCCCAAGGTATTCAGTCTCTCAGTTTTCTAGCTCTGCTTCCTCTGGGCTGGCTGGCTCCTCCTCAGGCAGGCTGATGGGATCAATCACCAAAGCCTGATCCACACCCATCAAACAGTGAGAAGTGATAGTTAGTGCCTCCAGCGAGGGGTCCTTTCAGGGCATAGAACTGGGGTCTTGCTCTGAGAAGGGTAGGGGTGTCTGAGAGGGCTTCATGCAAATGGTGCCAGCTGAGATGGGCATGGAGGATGGGCTGGAGATGCCATCAGGATAGAGTAAGGGCATCTGGGCAGTGCAAAAGCATGCGCACTCTTGCAGTTCAGAGTGCATGGTGGAGCAGAAGCAGACGAGGTCACGGAGGTACCGTATTAGGTTGGTGCAAAAGTGTTCGCGATTTTGAACCATGAATTTTTTTTAAAGATTTATTTTTATTTTTGACAGAGAAAGAGCTACAGAGACAGACAGAAGGGAGAGGGCCCAGAACAGTCTCCATAGTTGCACATCATTTGTCCACATTGTTTCATTTCACAGGTGGGTGCGGGCTGCACAGGGCAGGAACTGGGCCGGGGTCTTGCCCCAGTGCGAACTGAACTGGGGGCACTCCCCAGCTCAGCACATGGGTCCACACGGGCCAGGGCTGAGATTTGATCCTCGGTCCCTGGGGCTGCAAAGTGAGCACCTAACCCACTGAGCCATCCCAGCTTCCCCATCGACAAATTCTTGGGAAGCATTTTCTACATCCTGCTGGTTATGGAAGCGTTTTCCCTGCAAAGAGTTGTTGAGATGCTTGAATAAGTGGCGGTCAGTTGGTGAGAGGTCAGGTGAATATGGCGGGTGAGGTAAAATTTCATAGCCCAATTCATTCAACTTTTGAAGCGTTAGTTGTGTGACCTGTGGTCTGGGCATTGTCATGAGGAAGTATTGGGCCTTTCTGTTGACAAATGCCGGCTGCAGACATTAAAGTTTTTGGTGCATCTCATCACTTTGCTGAGCATACTTCTCAGATGGAATGATTTCACCGGAATTCAGAAAGCTGTAGTGAATCAGACCAGCAGCAGACCACCAGTGACCATCACCTTTTGTAGTGCAGGTTTGGCTTTGGGAAGTGCTTTGGAGCTTCTTATTGGTCCAACCACTGAGCTGGTCATCGCTGGTTGGCATATAAAATCCACTTTTCATCACACATCACAACCTGATGGAGAAATGGTTCTGGTTCATTGTTGCACAGAATAAGAGAAGACGACACTTCAAAACGACGATTATTTTTATTTTCAGCTCATGAGCCACCCACTTACTGAGCTTTTTCAGCTTTCCAATTTGCTTCAAATGCTGAAGGACCACAGAATGGTTGACACTGAGTTCTTTAGCAAGTTCTCGTGTAGTTGTAAGAGGATCAGCTTCCATGATTGCTCTCATTTGGTCATTGTCAACTTCTGCTGGCCGGCCACTACGCTCCTCATCTTCAAGGCTCTCGTCTCCTTTGCAAAACTTCTTGAACCACCACTGCATTGTATGTTTGTTAGCAGTTCCTGGGCCAAATGTATTGTTGGTATGCGAGTCGTCTCCGATGCTTTGACCCATTTTGAATTTGAATAAGAAAATTGCTCAAATTTGTTTTTTGTCTAACATTATTTCCATAGTTTAAAATAAATATAAAATAAATAGCAAGTAATAAGTCATTAGCAAAAAAACATAAAGTAAGAATTGCACATTAAAATTATATATAACATATCCACATATATTTAAGAATGTATTCCAATATCAAATGGCAAATTTCAACAATGCAAAAATTGCAATTATGTTTGCACCAACTGAATAGTTGGAGCCTGAACAGGAATAGTTGAATGCCTGCAGGCATTGGGAGCTATGGAAGGATTTAGAGCAAGGGAGGGCCACAGTCACATTTTCATCCCTTGGTGATGCAGTGAGAGATGAATGGTAACAAGGAGAAACACCAGGCAGCTGGGAGACCAGAGAGGGGGCTGCTGTCACCAGCCTGCACCAGATGGGTGTCCAGGGCTGTGGGGAGGTGGAGGTGGGTCAGAGAATTTCTGGAATCAAGTTGACAGGACTGAAATTTGAAGGGTGAAGAACCCCGGGACTGGGGAATTCTGGCTTTGGATCCAATGGTGTGGCTACCATGTGGCTTTAGGCAGGTAGAAGGGAGGGGTGAGTCTCTCAGCTCCCACCAGGATGCCTCCAGGAGTTGGGGCTCACCCCTCTGTAATTCTGACCCAAATAAACCATGGACTCAGATCTATCCCTCTTAGAGTCATGCATAGCTCAGTTCCCTGTGCCCACACCCTGGAGGCCTCCCTGTTCCCCAGGCCAACCCTAGGAAATTTGAGCATCTACCACTGTCTCTCCTTAAATCTATCCGGTACCGTCTCAACACGTTTGCTTCCTCTGATCACTCCTGTGGTAGGGCCTTCCAGAGTGTGGGATAAGGACCGCTGGGCATCCTGGGAGGATGTAGGTTTTACTCAGACACGAAGTATCCATTGGCAGAGGGAGAAAGCCAGCCCCTTCTGACCTTCTTCCTGTCTCTCTGACTGCATCAAAGAGAAAGTCTCCACCAGTGCGAGGGCATCTTAACCTCTTAGATGTGGCCTGCTGTCCTTGCTGAACAAAGAGAAAGCAGGCCTCCTCTGTGGGGGCTGGGGCTGCAGCAATCTCCAGTGAGAACCTATAAGAGCTGTCCGGAAAGTATCCAGCCACGTAACTGCTCTTGTTATATTGACAGTGGCTGGATTTTTTCTGGACAACCCTTGCAATGAAGCTGTGGGTTTCCACTGTGGCTATTTTCACTCAGGGTTTCTATTTCTGGCAAATGGTGATGGTTTGCCATATATGGGGGACCCCCAACACCCAACTGAATGCTGGCTGCAGGATCCCAGCCCTAGGACCAAAGCAGTGCCCAGTGACTGGGAAGTGGGGCTGGGCAGGAGGGACACACCCGAGACTATCCCACAGCCAGATCAGTGGAGCACAGGGAGCCCTGCTTAGCAGGCATGTTCTCAGAGGATCCTCTATGCAAACACGACCACAACTATAAATTACACCACTAGGCAGGAAGGATGTCCTCTTCTGGCCTCTCCTCCTGCCTACTTGCTTTGCTGGGGATAGCCTTGTTGCTGGTTGAAGGGTCCCCTTCTGGACCTTTCCCTACCAATTTACTCGCCTGTATTACCTGCATAAGATTGTGTCATTTGCATTCTGTCTCCTCCTAGTGACATGGTTTTCAACAACTGGAGGTTTTAGCACCTTAATACATAGTTTTTGTTGCATAATATTTCATAATATGGATATTCTATAATTCTCAGAACTGATCCACTATTTCCAGAAATTCCATGGAGGCATAGCCACTTAGCCTTTTGAGGTAAACAGGTTAAATACAGGACCCAGGCTATCTGGGCATCTTGGATCATCACCCTCCCAAGATCAGCTTCATCCTTGTCCAAGCAGCCTCCTCCATTAGAAGGAACAGTAAAGGAGCCCACAGAGCCATCGCTGGGAGCCAGACCCAGGGCAGTGGCCAGCCAATGCTCATCCAGCTGTCCTCTGAGGGGGAGGCCGGTGCTGTGGGCCCTGCAGAGGAGGAACCGGAGGTGGCAGAGAGGCAGTCCTATCTCTGGCACAGCTGGGTTGGCTCCGCCATAGGCCTCATATTTATTCTCCAAAGAAGGGCTGCTCTACCAGGTCTCCAGTTCCACATGATTCTTATTTTTCCTAAATTGTGGGCCCCAATTTTCCCTTAATGATGAAGATGACAATATTGACAGCAATTGACGTTTTAGGGGTGCTTTCTCTGTGCCAGGCACTAGCAGACATCTACATAATAGGTAATTAAATGAGCCCCCAGTGGCAGAAGAGGTGACTGAGGGCCTTGGAATGGCAGTCAGAATGGTCCACTTCATTGTCTGGGCTCTATGGCTTGCTTACCTCTCGGACGAGCAGCTCATTCACTTCCCTCTGAGCACCAGCACTGTGGCACCTGCTCCACATTCCAAGGCCTCCGCTTCCCAGGATGGTGCGCGCCCCACAGCACCAGGCTAGGGAGCGGTGTGGAACCGGTGAGTGTCTTCAGCCCCCGCCCGTGCGGTGCGGGAGGTGCCAGGGACCGCGGAGGCGGGGCGGGGAGGAGCCCGGCGGCGGCGCGCAGTGCAGACTGCAGTGCAGCCGGCGCTAGGACCCGCGGGGTCCTCCCTGGCCGCGGCCCCACCGGTCCCCCCAACCCCAAAATGAGGAAGCGGAGGAACTTGCTCCAAGTTGTGCAGCCGGGCCCGCCTTGGGGTACGCAGCCGGCACGCAGGGACCCTCCTGGGGGCGGGCGCGGGGCGCGGCCCGGGGACGCCCCCTGAGCAGGTGAGCGCGGCGGCGGGGATGGGAGCACTGGCCGCAGGGGCAGTGGAGGGGAACCAGAAGGCTCCTTGGGGAACAGAGAGTGCGCGGAAGGGGTCGGTGTGCGCGCGAGTGTGCGCGTCCGGGGAGCGAGCCGGATAGGCGGCTGGGCGGGGGTGGGTAGAGGCGATCAGGCGCGGGGTGAGGGGTGTGAGCGTTTGCAAGCCCCCGGGTGTGTGTATCAGCGCGTCCACGTGCAGGGATGTGCGCATGTGGCCGGGATTCGTGAGTGCGGCCCTGTGTGTAGCTCTGCGTGCCTGAGTGACCCAGCGTCTGGCACCCAGGTATTCAGATGTGGTGTGTGTGTTGGGAGGTGGGCAGATACACACGTTTCCAGATGTCCGAGCACCTGTGCACGTATACACGCGTGTGGACGAGTGTGCGCACCTGTCTCTAGGGGGACATGCCTTTGCTTGCACACCTGGGTGCCTGTGGATACCTGTGTCCAAGCCCTGTTTCTGTATGTGCTCCTATGTACATGGATCAGTATGCTTGTGAGAGGACATATAGGGTTGGGGATTTATGGGGGTGCACTCTGAAGGAATAGATTCACCCCCCTTAACTTGCCCCACTGCCCAGCCATCTGGGTAGATGGGGGTGGCAAGGGGTAAAAAAGTCCCAACATAAGTGAGGGACTTTGTGTGTCCCTCCTGGGGGGAGCGGGCGGGGGGGGGGGGGATCAGTAAGGTCTGGCTGGTGGCCAGAGGAGTTCAGCAGGGCTGCACTGGTCCTGCCCCACCCTAGGGTCAGAGTTTCTTGGGAATGACCTTGAATCATTCTGTATTTCCCTGTGCTGCTCCTGCCCACTCACCAGAAAAGAGGAAGAACCAGGCTTGATTAGGTGACTCCAAGCTCCCCATGTGCTATGTGGGCTGCTAGGGCCTGAGCTAAGCACCTCCCCATTCCCCAGCCCATGGCCACTAGCTCTGTGCCCACCTTGTGCCTCAGTTTCCCTTTGGGAATCATGATGGGGTGAGGCTCTGTGGTTTCTTCATGTTGTTTCATGGTTGTGACTCTGCTAAGGAACTCCCCTGGCTAAAGGCCACCTTCCCAAAAGGACTTGAAGATCCAGCACCTGGGCCCCCCGTGGGGTTTCCACTGGCTGTCCCCTCCAACTGGCCTTGGCTGGAAGTGGTAGTGATGGCCCTCAGGGCCCCAACCTGGCTTGAGTCTGGGCTCTCCAGCAGGTCTCTGCCCCCTCCCCAGGTGAGCCCTCACTTCTGTGCCTGACGCCCCTCAACCCATCTCAGCCAGGATGCCCTCGGTGAGTAACCTCATCCTGGATACCTGTGTCCCCAGTCCTTCCTCAGCCCAGTCCACACTCACAGGATCTCAGTTCCATGGGGAGGTGGGCTATACTTTGACCCATGTCCCCTTAAGTTGGTGTCTCCTTTCTTTTTTTTTTAATTGGGGAGACATTGGTTAGTAAAATTGCATAGGTTCCAGGTGTATAATTCTACACTACATTGCCTATGTGTATGTGTTATATTATTGTGTACTCACCACCCAGAGTCAGATGCATCCCCCTTCCTCCTCTCCCACCCTCTTCCACTAAACTGTTGTCTGTGTCCATGAGTTTTTTTTTATTTTAATTGTTCATTTATTCTGTTCTTAGATTCCACATATAAGTGAGATCATATAATATTTGTCTTTGTCAGTCTGACTTATTTCGCTTAGCATGATATCTTCTAGTTCCATCCATGTTGTTGCAAAAAGTGCGATGTTATTCTTTTTATTTTTTATTGTTAAATTTAATGGGGTGACATTGGTTGGTAACAATTAGATAGTTTCCAGATGTACAAGTCCACATTACATCACCCATGCATCGCATTATGTGCCCACCTCCCAGAATCAGGTCCCCCTCCACCACCATATATCTGGTGCCCACTCCCCCCTCCCCCCACAACTCTCCCTCCCCCCTCCTCCCCCCTCTCCAGGTAACCACCAAACCATTGAGTGTGTCCATAATGCTGGTGCCCTCTCCCACCTCCCCTCCCTCTCTCCTTCCCCCCTATTCTTTTTTTTTATTTTATTCTTTATGGTTGCATAATATTCCATTGTGTAAATGTACCACAGCTTCTTTATCCAGTTGTTTATTGATGGGCCAGTCTTTCTCTCTTACTTGGTTTTGCATTTCTTTGACTTTTTCTTCCTGACCTGTCTTGAGCACCATCTGTTTGTGACTCATATACCTCTGCTAGTTGCTCCCTTGTCTTCCTTTCTTCCTTCAGTCCGTTTGTTTTCTGTCTCAATCCAATCTTTCTCTCTCCGGGGCAATTTCCTTATGCCCCCTTTGCCCTTCTCCCTCACCCCCACACCCAGAGGCGCTGGGCCCCAGGAACCCAATGCATTACCAAGTGTGAGCACATGCGCCCCAAGCCTGGAGAGCTGGCCTTCCGCAAGGGCGATGTGGTCACCATCCTGGAGGCTTGTGAGGTGAGCAGTAGCCAGAGGGCCTGGGTGTGTTTGGGGACAGGACACCCCTGCCCACACACACACTGACCCCTGGTTCCCTCCCTGGCAGAGCAAGAGCTGGTACCGCGCCAAACACCACACCAGTGGGCAGGAGGGGCTGCTGGCGGCCAGTGCCCTGAGGGAGCGTGAGGCCCTCTCTGCTGACCCTAAACTCAGCCTCATGCCGTGAGTTGTGGAGCACCCCTGGGACGGGAGTCAGGGGGGCCTGGCCAGCCCAACCCAGCCTGCCCTGCTGCCGGCCCTGCAGGTGGTTCCATGGGAAGATCTCAGGCCAGGAGGCTGTGCAGCTGTTGCAACCCCCGGAGGATGGGCTGTTCCTGGTGCGTGAGTCAGCACGGCATCCAGGTGACTATGTGCTGTGTGTGAGCTTCGGCCATGACGTCATCCACTACCGAGTGCTGCACCGTGACGGCCACCTGACCATTGATGAGGCCATCTGCTTCTGCAACCTCATGGATATGGTAGAGGTGAGCCCCTGACGCTAGAGACACATGCTTCCCAATGCAGAGAAACAGCTGGTCCCCATGGGCCACCAACTCTCTAGGTCGTCTGAGTCCTCTAGGTACCATCTCCAGGGATTGGGGTGGCTCCTCCCGAGTCCTCCAGGAACCTCCAAGTTGACACCAATTCAGGGAGCTCCCCATCTTCCCTTTTTCCCCTAGCCTACATCCTTCCCTGTTTCCATGGAAACCAGCCCAACACGTCCTGTGGGAGCCAAACCCCTCTCCTCATCAGCTCCTGCCCACACCATCCAGAGCCACCACCCCAGAAAGGGGACAGGATGCAGGGGTCCCCTGCCTCTGCGGGTGGGACTCACAGCCACCTCTGCCCCCCACCCTGCCCCGCAGCATTACAGCAAGGACAAGGGAGCCATCTGCACGAAACTCATGAAACCCAAGAGGAAGCAGGGGGCCAAGTCAGCGGAGGAGGAGCTGGCCAAGGGTAGGGGTCTGCGCCCTCTCCACTCACGTTCTCCCCTCCCAACCCCAGGGAGGCGGGGCCCTGGGGCTGAGCACACAGCCACTGCCACAGCAGGAGGGAGGCCTGGGCTGCCCTGGGCGGGCAGGGGACACTCACCGGCACCCGTCATTTCAAGATTGAGTGGGTCTCCATATCTACTGCTTCTCCCATGTTCTTACCTGCCCTGTCCCCTGAGCCAGAAACCTGGCCCACAACCTCAACTTACCCAGCCTCCCACATCTACTTCATGGCCAAGTCTAACACCAGTTAATTTTGCCCCTCCCTGCCTAGCCTCAGACCTTTCCATCAGAACATCTTCTTCCAGGGGTGCAGTCCCCCTTCCTCCTAACCCCTACCTCTGTGCCCCCAGAGGCAGCTTTCCACCATGACAGCCCACCCACATCGCTCCCCTGCTTAAAGGAGGGAGGCCCTGCAGCTCTACTGCCTTCTTTCCTGCCTCATCTACAGAGCCCTTCTTCCATTCCCAAGCCCCCCTGGGCTATGACTGCTCATTTCCTCTCACGCCTCTGTGCTGTTGTGCATTCTGTTCTCTTTACCTAAAATGCTTTTCCAACTTCTGTGTTGTGAAATCATCCATACTCAAGGCCCAAAGCAAATGCCCCACAACTACAGCCACCCCTACAGTCTTTGGAACCTGATGACCATGGCTGTCCCCTTGGAAGCACGTGTCTCTCCCTGGGGAAATCTGGACGTCTTGGGGTGGGGATGGCACCCGGGTAGAGGCTAATGTCACCATGCCTGATTGTACCTAAGGGCTCCTGATTTTGGTTGGGAAGGCCTACAGAACCTGTTAGAGAGGAGAGGAAAGGGAGAGTACTGGCCAGCTTGAGACAAGAGGTCCGGGAGGCCAGAGCACAGACTATGACTTAGAGCACTACAAGGTTCTGGAAGCTTTGTTGGTCTTCACGTCTGTTGTATTTTTGTTCTGTGTGTATCCCTGGTGGCCAGAGGAAAAATACAGTAAAGGGAGCCTTTGGGGTATTTGGAGGGACACAGTGTCCAGGTCGAAGAGAGATAGGCAGCCCTGCAGGGTAGGCTCTGTTGCCTTCGTCCACATGATAAAACTACCAGGAGTGGGGTGCGTCAGACATGCTCTTGGGCCATTCCTTGCTGGGAACAGCAGCCATGCGTGCCCATGGCTGGGTGTCTCTCACCAGGCAGTACCCCCAGTGGGAAGCGCTTGGGGAGCCTGTCACCCCTCTGACAGGTCTTTGTCCCACAGCTGGCTGGCTACTGAACCTGCAGCATTTGACATTGGGTGCACAGATTGGAGAGGGGGAATTTGGAGGTGAGTGGAGGTGTGGGTTGAGGGGCTGAAGGAAGGTGGGGGAGGTTCAGGTATTGGAGTCACAGAGATGAATTCACATATATATTCAATACCTACAAATCACTCCTTTCTATGCCTCGGTTTCCTCCTTTGTGAAAGGTGGTTAACAACAGCTGTTGTGAAGAGTAAATTAACTCAGGCAGGCACACAGTGAACATGAGTGAGTCCCTCACACCTCCAGGCTCTTGAACATGCTATCCCTCTGCTTGGGAATGCCATTCCCTGAAATGATTATTCTGGAAGGCTCTGGTCTTAGATCAGGGGTCTGCTGACTTTCTCTGGAAAGGGCCAGAGTGCAAATGATTTTGGCTGTGCAGGCTAGCTCTCTGTCACATCTGTTCAGCTCTGCCTTTGTAGCAGGAAAACAGCTCCCGATGACAGGTAAACCAATGGGCATGGCCATGTACCAATAAAACTTTATGGACACTGAATTTTGAATTTTGTATAATTTTCACATATCATGAAAAAGCATTTAGGGGTTTTCAACCATTTAAGAGTATAAAAATCAAACCACTCTGAACTCATAGGCCTTGCAAAAACACATGACAGAACTGGATTTGGCCCAAGGGCCAGAGTTTGCTGACTCCTGGCTTAGATGATTCTCTTTGATCAGGGGGTCTGGAGCTTATAGAGGAGAGGGGTTGCATACATGGTGCTAGATGTGAGTGAGTGTGTCACGGTGTCCATCCCTCTCTCTGTCGGGTCCTGATCTCTGTTCCACCTGCCAGCGGTCCTGCAGGGCGAGTACCTGGGCCAGAAGGTGGCAGTGAAGAACATCAAGTGCGATGTGACAGCCCAGGCCTTCCTGGATGAGACAGCAGTCATGACGTGAGTCCCAGGTGGGGGTTGGGCACCCTGGGGTCTGGGGCTTCTGGCTACTCCATCACCCCATGCCCACCTACCCCCCACCCTCCCCCCCCCTACCCCAGGAAGATGCAGCATAAGAACCTGGTGCGTCTGCTGGGCGTGATCCTGCACCAGGGGCTCTACATCGTCATGGAGCACGTGAGCAAGGTGTGGTGAGGCCCAGGTGCAGGTGGGGCTGGGGGGCAGCCAAGAGGCCTCGAACCTCAGCCCGTGTCCTCCCCACAGGGCAACTTGGTGAACTTTCTACGGACTCGAGGCCGGGCCCTTGTAAACACTCCCCAGCTTCTGCAATTTTCCCTGTGAGTGGGCCCCCCCCCCAAGGGACAGGGAGGGAGCTTTCCAAGGTCAAGGGGAAACCAAGGTACCGAGCAGGGAGGAGCCTGGCCTTGGGAGTTTGTGACCTGGGCACCAGAGCCCCCATGCCCCCGGCCCTCCCAGGCACGTGGCTGAGGGCATGGAATACCTCGAGAGTAAGAAGCTCGTTCACCGAGACCTTGCAGCACGCAACATCCTTATTTCTGAGGACCTGGTGGCCAAGGTCAGTGATTTCGGCCTGGCCAAAGCTGAGCGAAAGGGGCTGGACTCTAGTCGGCTGCCCGTCAAGTGGACAGCACCTGAAGCGCTCAAACATGGGGTGAGCACCCCTCTATCTCCAGGTCGCTTGGAGCCTCAGCTCTACTATGTGACCCTAGGCATGTGTCTTGGCCTCTCTGAACCTCCAAGGAAAGGGCCCAGACACAGGGAGGCCCTTGTTGGTGTCCTGCAAGGGGAGGTGGACCCAGGCTGGCAGTGTCCCCCCCAACCCCAGCCCCCCACCTGCCTGGCCCTCCCTTGGTGGCTCAGGGCAGCTAGTGCTGGGCAGGAGGGGCCATCTCAATTAATCACCAGTGAGTACTTGGCCCATACTTATTCTTTTTAGCCACTATCTGGCCTCTCCTGTGTGAGACCTTGTCTGGGTTCCAGTTTTCCCATTTCTGGACTCCGTGCTGAAGGCAAAAATAACCGTCCTCCTTCCTGTACTGAGTCTGAGCTCCATTCAGTTTGGAGTGGGGGACCTCAGGGAGTGGAGTCTATTAGGAAGAGACAAGAGAGTGAAGGTCAATCCGTGGGGACTTCCTGGAGGAAGTAGGGGCTGGAACAGAAACCCTGAGGAGTCCTTCCTCACTCTAGTCTTGGGCCCCACAGAAATTCTCCAGCAAGTCTGATGTTTGGAGTTTTGGGGTGCTGCTGTGGGAGGTCTTTTCTTATGGCCGGGCTCCATACCCCAAGATGGTGAGTATGGTCTGGTGGTGGGGAGGCACTGAATTCCATGCAGGTCTGGGGCTGCAGCCCTGACCCCCAGCTCACTGGTGTGCCCTCTGCCCACAGTCGCTGAAGGAGGTGACAGAGGCCGTTGAGAAGGGGTACCGCATGGAGCCCCCTGAGGGCTGCCCGGGCCCTGTCCATGCCCTCATGGGCAGCTGCTGGGAGGCAGAGCCCACCCGACGGCCACCCTTTCGAAAACTGGCTGAGAAGCTGGCCCGGGAGCTGCGCAGTGCGGGAGCCACTGGCCCTGTTGAGGGGCAGGAAGCTGATGGCTCCACCTTGTCCTGTGGCCAGGACCCCTGATACTACCCAGTGGGGGCTGCAAGCCCCAAAGGACTGGGAGAGTTGGGGGCTCGGTAGGTGGGGCCATGGGCCCGACCTGAGGAGGGTCAGGGCCAGCAAGCTGCCCACCTGACTCAGAGCACAGAGCAGGCCCCCATTGGGGGCTTGGGCAGCCTCTGGACATCAGACACAGGGAGACGAAAGACTGGTGCCTCGATAAAGATTGGTTCCAAGGACTGTGAGTGTCTGAGTCTCTCTCCACAGCTCCCGACATCCTCTCAGCCCAGGACATCCATACCAGGTCCCCCCATCACTCAGCCCAGAGCAATCCACCTGCTAGTCATCTCCCCACTGAGAGGTCCACCCATCTGGGACCTAGTGACAGCCACTGTGGGGATACAGAGCCCTGGGATGCAGCCAGGAGACTCTCCAGGCCACGGAGCACAACCACTCCATGGAAACACTTGCCATCACCCACAGGACCCCACTGTGGTCCATCCACGGGTGCCATATTCAACCCTCGACGTCCTAACCCCCGGGTGGGTGCCTACCTCTTGGGGTTCCGGGCTGAAAGGATTATGAGAGGGTCTGCCATTGTGGCTGTGTCCCTGCCTGGGGATGCTCCCTTGTGGCCACCCATGTCCACCTGTCACAACCCAACAGCCTGACCCAGTGATTCCAGGAGACTCAAGAAAAGCCTGCTGAGCAGCCTGTGCTGAGGTCCTGCCCCTCTTGTCCATTCTGTTAAAGGGGCTGGGCTCCAGGTTTGAATCCTGACTTGCCCCTTAGCTGTGTAGCCCCAGGGCAGTCCCAGGTAAACTGGGGACTTGCTCCTCCTACCTGGGTTCAACCAGCCTCCTTTATAATCAGACATGTTTGGGGTGGGGGTGGGTAAGGACCCTGAGGGCTCACACCAGTGACAGGCCAAGCATACATACATAGTTGGTCTCAGTTATTGCTGTGACTGTCAACCACCAAATCTCAATTGTTCCCATCCAGACAGCCTCTAAAATGCCTGGAGGGAGTCTTGGGCCAGGCTGAGCACCATCCCACTCCAGGACACCCCCCTCCCACTCCCCAGCTAGAGAAGGGACACCAGGCCCCAAAACGCCTCCCACCTCAGCTGACTCACCCCTGCCTGAGCTGAACCTGGATAGGAAATACTCCAAGGTCATGCTGAACCCCTTATTAAGGTGACCAGATTTTAACATTGGTAAAGCGGAACACCATTGACCAGGGGGGAGGGGGTTCTTGATGAAAAATTTGGTCTATCTCCCGCCGTTCCCTAGCTTGTCGTGCATTCTTTCCAAAAATTGGGACTTTTTTAAAACGCTGCGGGACGCGGGACAAATTGTTAAAAAGCGGGACGTCTGGTCACCTTAGGTGCCCCTGAAGGCCAGCCCACCTCCTGGCCTGTTTCCCCATCAGCACCTGAAGGAGTTCAGTGATTCTTCCTGGGGGGAGAAATGGAGGATGGGAGGCAGGAGCAACAGAGCATGCCTCCCACCCCACCTAATCCAGCTAGAAGGGACCTGCCTGTCCCTGGCCCCACCCCTAATCCTGCCCTTTAAGCTGACACAGCATCTGCACCTTCAGCCAGCCACATCCTGCTAAATCTCCAAAGCCTCCTGCACCTGATGTGGGATCCCTGCTGCAGCCTCTTAACCCACCCAGCCAACTAGCTAATTGAGGCCTGAGAATAGAGCAGCTTGTTTTAAAGTGATGAAGCAATTAGGGAAATTATCTAGCCACCCACAGGCCTGGCCCTCCTTGGCTCTCCCAGGCCACAAAGCCAGGAGCCTGCCTTACAAATGGGGGCATTGGAGGCCTGGAGAGGCCCCATGAGGCACTAGCTGCTCCTCTGGCCTGCGCTCAGCAGGGGGCATTCCCTCACCTCCCTATTTCAACTCTCTCTCCTGGGACAATGGGAGCCATAGCTGGCTCCTCGTTTCAGGCTGATTGGCCCCAACTGCTCCAGGGCCTGGTTGCCCTTTTCTGGGTGTGCATATGCGTGTACCTTACTCTGTTTCTTTCTTCATGTGTGTCTCTCTCCCTGCAAAGCCAATGAAAAGCCAACATTCCAGGAGGATCTGTCTCTACTTTTTCTCATATTCACTCCCTCACCCATCTGAGGGCCTGGGTCTCCTCCACTGAGACATCCTCCCTCCACAAAATCCAGCAGCCAATTTTTAGGCCTCACCTTGGCCCCTCACCCTAGCTGTTTCCTCTGGATTTTCAGGGTACCCTCTGCCCAAGTCCCCAGGTTTCTTGGATTGCGAGGGTTGGCAAACCAGTCTCAGGGGTTTCCCTGGGATTAAGCTTTAGCTCTCAGGCCATGGTCTCTGTGACAATCCCATTATCTACCTGTCCCCAAAATATCAACCTTTCCACCTCCCTCCTCCCCCATCCCCTAACTCCCCCCTCATTGCTCTCCTGTTGCTCCTCCTCCCATCACTCACCATCCCCACTGCCCTTGCTCTTGCCTCTAGCCTCCTCCCTTCCCATCTTGTCCACAATAGATACTTACCCAAAACACCATCTGACTGTGACCCTTCCCTGCTCCACAACCTCCCATGGCTCCCCAGTACCCTCCCCTTCTCACCCAATCTTATCCAGAATTTGCAGCCTTGCTCTCCATTCTGATGCATTAGGATCACATTCCTTAAAAGAGCAATTCCATGCCTTGTGCCCCTTTCCTCCCCTGCTTGAGTTTTCTCACTGAGCCTCTGACTACCTGACATACTATATTTTATATAGTTGCTGATTGTCTCCAAGATTTGTCTGTTTTGTTCACTGGTATACAGTAAGTGCTCAATAAATGTTTGCTGAGTACATGAAGAGTAAACTTCTATTTATACCTCAAAACCCAGCTAAAAGCCCCTTGTGCCATGCCCTCTTCGGTATCCAAAAGAGCCAACTAAAATTGCCCTCTCCCCTCAGGACCTTTGCTTCTCCAGCTCTGTTGACATCTATAAGTCTAAGAGGGCCTTTTTCTGGCCCTGCTGATAAAAACAATAACAACAGACATTCACTGAGCAGCCACTGTATGCCAATCACTGTACCATGGTATTGCCCATTTTACAACCAGGAAAACAAGCCCAGAGATAGGGAGGCCCTTATTGGTGTCCTACTGCAGGGGAGGTGGACCCAGGCTGACAAGGTTCCCCCAACCCCCAGCCCACCACCTGCCTGGCCCTCACTCAGCAGCAGCTCAGGGCTGTCTCAATTAATCACCTTGTGCTAATCCTCCCTCCACCTATGGTTTGGCTGGGCCAGGCCAGCAGCAAACAAGGCACTGAGCCTGCTGGGGCAGGAGCCCCGTGGATACCTGGGCTGACGAGGGGCTGCTGGGCGCGGTGAGCACTGGGGAGGTGGGCAAGGTGGGCATGGGGGATAGTTGAGGGTGCAGAGTCCCTCAGGACAGAGGACTTGGAGGTAAGGAAGCATCCCATGGGGGTAGTGTCCCAGCCTGCTTTCCTGGGGGTCCTAGACACAGAGGGAGACAGAAAGACAGAGATGTAAGGAGATAGGGGTGGTCAGGGAGAACTGGAGAGGGAAAGAGAAAATAAAGATGGGGGGACAGAGACAGAGAGAGAGACACACAAAAAGAATCAGAGAAGGAAGTGGAGACAGACAGAGTGAAATAATCCGAGATCGACAGAGACTGGGGAGGCAGAATGAACGCAGGACCTGTGGAGGGTAAAGCTCCTCCACATCCTATCCTAGACCCCGCCAGTGCTGGGGGCTCCCCTGCTCTCCCCAGTCTGCAGTCCCTCCTCCTGCTGTCCCACCACCATCTGTCCTGCTGCAGCCCCACCTGGTAGAGGCCAGGAGGAGCCATGTTCCTGAGCTCTGGAGAGGAGCCGGTGGCCGAGGGAGGGGGGCTGGTACCCTGTGAAGAGGCCCCCAAGAAGCAGCACCGGAGGAACCGCACCACCTTCACCACATACCAGCTTCACCAGCTGGAGCGGGCATTCGAGGCCTCCCACTACCCAGACATTTACAGCCGCGAGGAGCTGGCAGCCAAGGTGCACCTGCCAGAGGTGCGTGTGCAGGTGAGGGGACCCCCAAGGACCCAGGGAGGGACCCTCTCAGTGTGTGGGTGGAAGAAGACACTGGGAAGACTTCCTGGGGACGGGATGTGGTACTGGGACTCTGACACCTGAGTAGGAGTTTGCCAGGGAGACAGGAGAGAGGGCTTTTCCTAGAATCCAAACAGCAAGTGCAAGGATGGACAGGGGTTAAGTCAGAGGCGTTTCGCTAAGCTCAGTGTGAATTGGGTGGAAGGGGAGGCAGAAAATGAAGCTGAGATAGAGCTTTTGAAGGGCCCTGAATACCGAGCTGAGAGGCTTGGACTTCACGATCGAGATCCAGGAGAGATGACTGAGGAGGCCAAGGAGCCTGGGGGCCCTGGGCACAGAGAATGGTGAGGAGGGATTAAGTTCAGAGAAGATTTAGGGGCTGATGTGACGGGCCCACAAGGTGGGGGCTCCTTCTCTTAAGACAGCCTTGAGGCAGAATAAAGCACATGGGTACAGTAGCAGGCAGCATCCTGCAAGGCTGGGAGGTCCAGGGAGGGACATGGTAGACTGGCCCTGGGCTGGGAGCACCCTCTCACTGCCTCCAGGTGTGGTTCCAGAACCGAAGGGCCAAGTGGCGGCGCCAGGAGCGTCTGGAGTCGGGCTCAGGGGCCATAGCAGCCCTGAGGCTCCCTGAGGCCCCAGCACTGCCTTTTGCCTGCTCTCCAGCCATTCCACTGGCCCTGGAGCCCTGGCTGGGCCCCGGGTCCCCTGCTGTGCCAGCCCTCCCTCACCTCCTGGGCCCCAGCCCTGGGCTGCAGTCATCCTTCGGGCCCCATGCCTTTGGTCCAGCTTTCTCAGATGGCTTCACCCTGGAGGAGGCTTCATCCTTGCGGTTGCTGGCCAAGGAGCATGCACAGGCTCTGGACAGGGCCTGGCCATCAGCCTGAGCCTGGTGCCCACCTGACCCTCCTTCTTTGACCTGTTCCGAGGGCCTGCTACATGCTGGCTGACAGCTCTATGCCAAGGTCACAGAACAGCGCAACCAGCAGGCCAGGCCATCACTGGGGAGTGAGACTTGAATGAGGCCCATCCCTGTCCATGGCCACCCATGCTGGGTCCCCACGCCATCCCATGCTGCCTTGCAGGGAGACTGGTGCCCAGTCTTGGAAAGGAGGTGGCTACAGGATACCTAGGCCAGGGGGTGGGGCCCTGGGTGGCCTGGGAGTGGGAGTCTCTGCCCCTCTTGGGACCTGTGTCCCCACCTGTTCCATGGGGGTGGGTGGATGGATTCAGAGGCTCAGAATGATAAAGCTATAATCAGGAGCTGACTGGACCTTAATTCTGTGAGTCGATGGCTCTAAATCCCTCCTAATCTTTCACTAGTAGAGCTGCCCTTTCTCAGGGTTTCTGAGAAATACCCAATAACAGCAGCAGTTCCCGTCCAGCTGCTTCCTTTCACAGCATGCTCCCAGCCTGAGCCCATCATGTGAGGTGGGCACAGCCTTCAGTCCCACTTACCAGGAGGCAACTGAGGCCCAGTGCTGAGAAGCCAGTTTCCTGAAGGCACACAGCCGGTACTGGGTGCAGCTGTTTTTCAGACTCATTGCCTGACTCCATTGCCCAAGGTGCTGCACTGGGTCCTTACTGGTGTGGGAAGTGGTAGGACCCAGGCCAGGGCTAATGGGGGATGCTGGACAAATACTGTCTGTCCCTGTTCCCTCCCATGTCAGTGTGGCTTATATCCCCACTGACCACAGATCCCAGATCCCACGATGTCTCCTAGCCCAGCCAGGGTAGGATGGGACTCCAGTGGCAAGGCCAGCATTTGTTCTGTCCAACTCAGTGCATCCATCTGTTTGTCCATCCACTCAATAATCGATGGGGACACAACAGTAAACAAAACAAAAAACGCTTATCCTAATGGAACGACCATTCCAGTGGGAGACAAGATGCATGATTAAAAAATAAAACAAAACACCAACTGGTGGCAAATACGAGGGAGAAAAATAAAACTATCAAGACGATTGTTAGTGTGTGGCAGGTGTTGCAGTTTAACACGGTTGTTAGAGGAGGCTTCATGGAGGGGACCTCAGAGCAGAGACCTGGAGGATGTGAAGGGAGCCATGGGGACACCAGAGGAATAGCAACTCAGGTGTCAGGCCTAGGTGCAAAGGCCCAGGACGGCCCAGCCAGGTGAGTTGGAAGGACAGCATCGAGCTCTCGTGCCACATGAAGCAGCGTGAGGGGGAGAGAGGAAGTGAGGGCAGGGAGGAGCCGGAGTAGGTCAGACAGGGCCCTGTGGCAGTTACAACTTTGATTTTTACCCTGAGATCATGAGATGCTCTGCCTGACTCACCCAGGCCACCAGGGAGGTTTTCAGTCATCCCTTCAGCAGAGTCCTAAGTGGGTAAGAGCTCTCATTTTCCTGGGACTATGAAGAATTATACATGGGGGCCCTGTCCCTCCAGAGTATGAACAGTAGGGCACAAAGGACAGCACCCCCCACCCTCACACACAGGTGCCTAATGCAGAGGTGCCTAATGCAGAGGATGGGGCCTTACAGGCACTGCCCACCCCACCCCCAGCCTCCTCCAATCTGGTGGGTTCTGGCCTTGTCCTTGGGACACTGTCCTCAACACCCTTCCCTGAAGCCAAGCAGAGCAGGAGTTAGGGTTCTCCTTGGAGCTGTGGATCAGGTTCATGGTGCCATGTGCATCCTCTAGGATGCATTTTCTGCTGAGGGTGGTAGTGAGACCTAGGTACTAGTTAGGGTGGACAGGAGTGTTATGAGGCCCATGTCCCTGGGCTCAAGTGGTTGGCCAATGAAGATAACCCCTGTAACCTTGGCAGGAATAAAAGGGAAGTCCCTTCAATCTGGCTGGGCTAGCTGAACTGGGAAGGGGGGTATGAACCAGGAGCCCTGGAGCCACCCCTGACCAAGAGAACTACCAATTGGACCCAGAGGTGGAGAGCGCCACATAACTGAATACTAAAGCATCTGGATCCAGCCATGCCTGAAGTGAGCCTTATCCCTGGACATTTCAGTTCCCAAAGCTCACAAACTGTTCTGCTTCACACAGCTTGAGTTGCATTTGAGAAGCTTGCAACGAACAAGAGGCTTTGCTAGAAAAACTTCCCCCTTGAGGAGTAGGGTTGGGGCCTCTTGAACAGTGATAGGAATTCCAGGAAATCAGGGTGAGCAGCCCAGTGAGGACTGGAGGAGAAGATGGACTGGCAGAAACCCAGCCCATCCCCAGGGGCGGAGGCTGGGGTCATGGAACCACTGCATCTGAGGAGGTGCCCACCTCCCCACCACCTGCCGCCCCACCTTCTCCTGGCACATCAGACAACAGCAAGGGCATCCAGGACCTGCCAATGACATCCCCAAAAGATCTTTATTGGTCCCCAGAACCCTGACCCGGCCTCACTGCAGGGGCCACACGGGAATGCAGGTAAGAAAAGTCCGTTTTCTCCATGAAAACAAAGTCTTCTGTGGGGCAGGATAGGGCAGATGTTATGCCCTTCCAGGGTTCTTCTTTGGGGCCTGTTGAGGTCCTTGTGGGTCAGGATGCTCCAGTCCCTCCCCTTCTAGAACTTTCGGTTTTTGCTCAGTCGGTTGTGGCGCCAGATGTTGTGTTTCCGCAGCAGTCGCCAGTACTCCCTGGTCTCAGGGTCCAGTTCCTCTAGTGTCTTGGGGGAGCCCACATTCATTTGGAAAAGCCTGACAGGGTGTAGGCAAGAATCAGGGCTTATCAGCAGCCCCCCACAATTCCCTGGCCCCAGGCAGTGCAGAGGCAGCAGCAGGACTGGGTCCAGGGGCTGGGGGATCTCAGTGTGGTCCTTCCACCTCCCTGAGCCGGGTTCCTGGTTGTGGAATAAGGGGGCGCCCCCATTCCAATGGTACCAATATTTGAGGTAGGCACAAGTCAAGCCTTCTGCCTCCTGGCCATTGTCCGTGCAGTGCTGTCTGCATGTAATGCCTCCTCTCCCACTCAACCTGTCTGACCCTTCCCCAGCTTCAAGAACCAGCACAAGTCAATGACTTCCACTTCCTGCCACTGCTCTTGGGGCCAAGTGTAAAATCCAAATCCTTCCTGTACACCCTGGCCTGACAGGACTGGGCTCTGTGACCTCCTTGACCTATCTCTTCCCTACTCTCCACCTTACTCCCTGATGTTCCACTAACAAATCAGGTGTAGTCCTACCCCAAGGCCTTTGCTCTGGCTATTCCCCCCCACCCCACTCCACCCCCTTTGAAGCTCCTTCCACCCACTCAGGTCCTGACTCATCACTTCCCCAGGAAAGCCCTCCCAGAAACCTCAGATTTGATCAGCCAAGCTCCTCCTCGCCCCATCAGTGGTTCTCCCTGCTCTTGTCTGGCCCACTCACCACTTGGGGTACTCAGCATCCGGCTTCAGAACCACATCCTGGCCTTCCTTGTAGATGTTGACACCCATGGCGTGTGTGGTGAGCCGGATGGGGTCTGTGCACACCTCTGGGTCCTTCAGGGCTTCACTGACCACACCACCTTTGCTGCCTTTGCCACCTTTAATGACTAGGGTGGTGAGGAGAGTCAGTTCAACTTATCTCTACCCTGGGAAGGCCAGCCATTCTTTCCTGCCCCTTCTCTCTGGCTGGCCCCTGGCCTTGGCTGGCCCCTGTCTGCTGCATTCAAAATGATTTTAAGTTGGACATGGATTCTATATTAATAACACGGATGCTCGGAGTGACCAAGTCATTCCTTTTCAATTTTATTTTCCTTCTGTTTATCTCAGGGAGAAAGTGCTGCTATGTCTAAGGACTAACACTGATTTGCCAATTCTTTCAACAAAGGAGATCAGGCAAGGCTATATCCAGCTCAAATAACCTTGTTTTGGTTTTGTTTAAGTGGTTAATAGTTAGATGGGCCTCACTGCATCCTCGAATTTCTGGTGATGACTTGCCAAAGGTCACACAGTGACCTGGAGGGCAGAAACAGAATTGGGACCCAAGTACCTAACCTCCTCCCGCTCACCCCTCAAAGAAAACAAAGCCACGCCTGCGCAGTGAAGCGCGTTTGCTCCACGTAACCCACACGCTGGTTACCCACACCCTCGTCGCTGGTCGATCAGCTTCAGGATGGTGCTTGCGCATTACAATCCCGCCCTAGGTCCTTCAAACTGCGCCTGCGCGTAAAACCTAGTCGTCTGCCTCTTTACGCTTGCGTGTTGATTCTAAGACTCACCTCTCCCACCGCATGCGCATAAACTACCCAATGTCCCAACTGTTCCCGTGTTGCTCCCTTAATTCAACTCACCGGGTCTTTTCGCATAATCCCGTACAAGGAGTCTTCCAGGAGAGGCAGGGTCTGGGAGCTCCCGAGCCCGCCAGCCAGCCCAAGTCCGGGTAGCTCCAAATAGTCGTCTGGCGGCCATGACGTATGCCGACTGCCTGCACGAGCACGTTTCCGGAGACGTCAGCGGCCAAAGGGTGCTTGGGAGTTAGAGGCTCCTAGAGATTCTCGGGAAATGCAGTATTCCGGCCCTAGGCGTACATTCATTTACTTCTTTAAACTTTTATACATATCCCAATTACTGTATGAGGAGACTGTTCATGGATGTTTTATTGACTTATTGCCCTTCTTCGGTTACGTACTTAAAGATCGCACCTTATACATTCCCAATTCCATTCACAGCAATTAATTATTCAAAGCCTAAATCATTAAAAAGCTAATACTTATTAGACATTACATTCCAGCCCAATTGCTAAATCCTTAACCTGCTTGATCTCGTTTAATCCTCACAATTAGGAGGTATTATCCCTCCTACTATTACCACCAGTTTATAATTAAGAAAACCGAGGCTCAGGAAGGAAAGTTACGCCAAAACGCACCATTCTGTCCCACTACTGAAACCGGAACTCCGTGTGCAATAGAGTCCTTGCGCTGCTTCTGTGTCCCCGTAGTTGAAAAGATCACCTCTCATTTTCCTTTAGTATTTTCCAGCCCCATATCTTCCTATCTTCCATCCCTTGGAATAATGACAGCCGTAGAATGCAGGCAGTAGTTATTAATCTCATTTGGCAGCTGAAGAAATAGGTCCAGAGGCCAGCCCAAGCTCTCTCTGCGTGAATGGAGACCGGGGATTCGAACCTGGGGATCCAACACCTAGCGTCCACACGCGGCGAGGCAGATTGGAAGTACTACATTTCCCAGCAGGCCCGCAAGCGTGCGCATGCCTAGTGGGCCGGGAGCGCAGCGCTGACTTGGCTAGGCCTTGGCAGGGAGTGGCGAGCAGTGGCGGCTGGGAAGGTCGAGCCGGCCCCGGACGTTTGGTCCTGGGGGCCGCACGGGATGAGGCCACCTTGGTTTGGAAAGTGAGTGTCCATGCAGAACAGAGTAGGGTCTGGGGACGGCACCTGAGGTCACGGGTCTGAAGTTTTGGGTCGGGTCTGCTTAAGGACTGGGGTCTTAATTCGTAGCTTTAGGCTCGAGTTGTGTAGTTAGCCTGGGTCTGAGGTCCGTGTCGGTGTCTGTGGTTCATCTTGAACGTGGCATTAGAGGTTCTGAAATTAGGGTAGGCTTTCAGGCATCTTGGATCTCTAGTATTAAGTCTGAGGTCCTGAGTCCAAAATCTTATGCTGTGATCTTGTGTCCGGGATCTTGGGGACCTGCACCTGTTGAATCTGTATAGTCAGGGTGTGTATCCAGCCTGGGTTCCACTCTCAGGGTAAGAGTAGGAGCTGGAATGAACAGCGCCCTTGTGTGGGAAGAGGCCTGGGGTGACAGGTACGGAAGACTTCCCCAGGGGTTTGGAGCCCAGGATGCTACTGCTTTACAGCTGCCCATTTTGCGCCTCAATTTCCTCAGCCTTAAATGGGGATTGTAGCAGATCCTTCCTTGCAGGGTATGGTGAAAGTTAAATTATGTGTCCTGTATAAACAGCCCCCAGCTAGAGCCCGGCACCAAGTTGGTACCCAGGCAACCTAATCTTTGAATCTCTTTCAGATACTGGCCTGAGCGTGCGGTCCAGGCATGGAATTCCTCACAACCCCCAAGCCCCCTCCAAGACCTCCAGCTATGGACTTGGAGGAGTCCAGGGACACACTTGCACCCTTCCAGGACCTCACCCCTGACTGCCAGTGCAACCCAGTGCCAGGCCCCAGCAACCTGAGTCATATGGAACTTGACGGGCCAAATATTCAGGACCTGGTACAACAGTTTGAGGCTCTGCCGGGTGATCTGGTGGGCCTGTCCCCAAATGGCTCCCCTTGCCCTCTGCACATTGCCACTGGTCATGGCCTGACCCCTCAGGACATGGCAGATGCCCACGGGCTCTTGTCTGCTGAGGCTGGCCGGGACAACTTGCTGAGCCTTTTGCACCTCGAGGAGTCCCCTCATTCCCAGTCTGTTCCCAAGGAGCCTCCAGACCCTGCGCCTCACCTGTTGCAGCCTCCTGAGTATCCAGATGGAGATACTGGCCCCCAGGAATGGTCAAAGGGAGCCTCTGCTGAGGGGCGTCACAGCAGAAGCTCAAACAGCTCCCCAGAACCCTGGCTGGAGACGATCCCTCTGATTGCTCCTCAAGAGCCGCCTGCCAGGGCCCAGGTAGTGCCTGCTCCACTCCCCAGGCCTTCTCCACTGCCCGGAGCCAAGCTGGGGGGACTCAGTCCTGCCCCTCTTCTATCTTCTAGAGCCCTGAGACCGTGGCTTCATACCCTGCCCTCCAGGAGGGTGAGTGTTTCACCCACCCTGGCCCCAGGGACCTAGGGATTTCAGAACAGTCTGAGTAAGGCTCTGAAATCTGGCACAAAGTTTACCAGTACTGAGGTACTTCTAGAGAGGCTCTGAAGTTTTTCATTTCAGGCGGCCTAAGAGAAGAGAAACAGCCTTGAGAATGTTCTAGAATGAGTAGAGGATAGGGCAGGCTTGTTTATTTGTAGCACTCCATTTTAGAGTAGGGGTTGGCAAATTACTTTCTGTCTGTGGACCATCTCTAGCCCACTGCCTGTTCTGGTATGTCTTGTCAATCAAGATGGCTTTTGTATTTGTAAATGGTTGGGAAAAAATCAAAAGAATAATATTTCTTGACACATGAAAATAATATGCAATTCAAATTTCAGTGTCCACAAATAAAGTTTTATTGGGATACAATCATGCCCGTTCGTTTACATATTGTCTATGGTGACTTTCATGTTACACTGGACAGGTTGAATTGCAACAGAGAACATCTGGCCCACAAAATAACAAATACTTAGTGTTTGGCCCTTTGCAGGAAAGTTTGCCGATCTTTGCCCTGAAAGCATGGAAGAGCCAGTTCTGGGCACCTGGAATATTCTAGAATTTTATCTATCTGAGGCTATAAGTCAAAGAGCAAAGTCTATGATTGTAAGAAGAAGCACTAGTTTGCACCTTTGGTTCCAAGAAGGTTCCAGAGTCATAGGTGGAACTATGACTCACCTAGGCAGTTCCAGAACTTGGCATTTTGCCTTTGTTTCAGGTTAAAGGAACCTGGGTGATGAGAGTGTTCTGGAATGATAAACAGAGCAATCTGGTGCTACTCAAACTGGGGAGTTTTAGAACTAGAGTGACTAGAACTTATCTGTGAGTCTAGACCAATAGGAGGTATTCTAAAACTGGGCAGAGCTAACCAATTCTAAGTCATCAGAAAGTTCTAGTGTGATACCATACAACATAAATATAGTATGAGCCATATGTGAATTGAAAGTTTCTAGTTATCCACATTTAAAAAAATGTATTATTACCAAATGTATTTAAAATAGTATTTCAACACATAATGAACATTTTACAATTACTTTAATTTTTATTCATATTAGAGCTTCAAAATTCAGTGTGCATTTTGAATTTATAGCACATCTTGATCCAGACCAGCCACATTTCCAGTGCACAATACCCACATGTGCCACCCACATTGGACAGTACAGTTCTGGAACTCCAGAATAGAGCGGTAGAACTGTTCCAGAAGGACAACAAGAGCTGCCTGTGGTTCAAGTTCATAGGAATGTGGTTTCATTCACTGGGACCCATACCTATCCTTGCAAACCGAAAAGCAAAAGCTATTCGTTAGAACATTCTAGAGCTGCTGACAAAACTGTCTGGTTCTTTGTTGCTGAGGGGATTCTGGAGCATGGAGGCAAAGCCTTATGTTTCTAGTTTGGTTTGGGGGAATTCTAGAACCATGAGCAGTGTTTCTGGATGTTGACATACTTCTCAGGATCACTAGGTGTCTGTATTCATGAGTTACTGAGGGATTTCTAGAACCATAAGAAGAACTGCCTGATACTATCATGATTAAGAAGATGTAGAATCATGGAGTGGAAAAGTCTGATTCTGGGGTGATGTAGGTTTCTAGGACCCCTGACAGAATTCTGTGGTTTGAAACTTTTTAGGGAGTTCCAGAGACATAGATTGGAGCCATGCGGGATTCTAAAAGGGAGAGTTTTAAACTCATGGACAGTTTCTCTCTGAGCAGTTCTATGACCTGGAGTAGAGTTACCAATGGTCCTGGGTTGATAAGGAAGAATTCTAGAACAATGGGCAGAGTTAACTCCCTCTAGCTGGAGAATTCCAGGACAATTGAGTGGAGTTGATACTGTTCAATGGTGTAAGTTATAGAAATGGGAGAGGGACAATCTGGTTCTAGCCTCATCATGGAATTCTAGAAATGCAAGGTGGAAGTATCTGAACATTAATGTTATTTTGGATCTAGCTGGGGTTCTGGACTCACAGAAGCCCCTAGAAACTGGGTTTTCTGCCTGGAGTCCATGAACCTTGGACAGAGCTGGGCTTGGACTGCTGGATAGCTCTAGCTTTTCAAGGGCCGAGCTGCTGGGCTTTGTTTCTGGCTGATGGGATGGTCTAGGACCATGAATGGATCCAAGCTCCTCAGTAATACTAAGTTATGAGAGGGTAGATTTCTCTTTGCTTCCAAACTATTCACTCAGGCAGCAAAGACCCTGGGGCAAGCCCATGGGGGTTGACAAAACTGATGGGGGCTCTTGAGGGTTGACATGCCTCCACTGTTGCCCTCAGTTTCAGGTCCCTGTGACCATGAAGACCTCCTTGATGGTGTCATATTTGGGGCCAAATACCTGGGCTCCACCCAGCTGGTGTCTGAGCGGAATCCACCTCCCAGCATGCGCATGGCACAGGCCCAGGAGGCCATGGACCGCGTCAAGGTGAAATCAAGGACCAGCGGGTGGGTAGGTGGGCTGCAATCTGGGCCATCCAAAGCCTTGGAGCCTGGCATGGCAGAGGTTGGGTTTTTGGGGTCCTCCACCTCCCACCCAACTTCCCACAGGCCCCTGATGGGGAGACCCAGCCCATGACAGAGGTGGACCTCTTCATCTCCACCAAGAGGGTCAAGGTTCTGATGGCTGACTCCCAGGTACAGGGCCTAGGCCTGGCCTCTGGCATGTGGGGAGCTCCACTGAGGTCCCTGCAGCCCACCCAGGCCTGATCTCCCCATCTCTAGGAGGCCATGATGGACCATGACCTGCAGACTATCTCCTACATCGCCGACATTGGCAGCGTGTTGGTGATCATGGCCCGCCGGCGGCTGACCCGGCGGCCAGTATCCCAGTCCCAGGGCCGCCGTCTCTACAAGATGATCTGCCACATTTTCCACTCAGAGGACGTAAGCAGCTGGGCTCCGGGTGTCCTGGAGAAGAGAAAGGCTCAGGGTAGCCACCGCCCTCCTCCAAAACCTACCTGGTTGCCCTGTCGCCCCAGCATCTTCCCATTGGCCCTCAGCACTGACTGTTGTCTCCCACCCCTCCTGTAGGTCCCACATGTTCCTGTTTTCGGGGTTTTTTTTTTTCATTTTTTTTGTTTTTGTTTTTTCTGTTTCCATTTTTTTTTTTGTTTGTTTGTTTTTTATTTTTTTTATATCTTTTTATATTTATAGAGAGTAATTATTTTATCTTCAGTGCATATTTATTTTTATTTTACTTTTGACAGATAGAGAGACAGAGACAGAGACAGCTAGAGAACCGAACTGTGGGAACTCCCCAGTTCAGCATGTGGGTCTGCCTGGGCCGGAGCCGGGATTCGATCCTCGGTCCTCGGGGCCTCAAAGCGAGCGCTCAACCCGCTGAGCCGTCCCGGCTTTCCCTCCGTTTTTTATATAAGACTTTCAGACTGGCACTGACTCCCAAAACCTTCGCTGTCCCAGGCTTGTCTCCCCTCTCCCATAGACTGTATTCCCTGAGACAGCAGTTACTTTCCTGAAAGTTGCACAGGCCACTCCTGGGAGTCTTGTCCCTGGTGGGATGGGTAGCCTGGGCTCTGAGGTTGTCAGAGGACTAGGGGGACTGGAAGGAGGAGGGTAGGATACCTCCAGAGAGATGCTGCTCGTCCTCCATAGGCCCAGCTCATTGCCCAGGCCATTGGCCAGGCTTTTGCCGTGGCCTACAGCCAGTTCCTGCAGGAAAGCGGCATTGACCCCAGCCAGGTGGGCACCCAGCAGAACCAAGGGGCCACAGGCCCCGGCCACCTCCACAACGGGGACCTCGACCACTTTTCCAACAGCGAGAACTGCAAGGAGGTGAGTGTGTGAGTGGGCAATCCCCTAACAGCCCCCCACCAAGTGACCCTCATATCCTTCCCATGTCTCCTCCCAGGTGGTCATCGAGAAGCACAGGGGCGAGGGCCTGGGAGTGGCCCTGGTGGAGTCAGGCTGGGGCTCCTTGTTGCCCACAACTGTCATCGCCAACCTGCTGCATGGGGGCCCTGCCGAGCGCTCGGGGGCCCTGAGCATCGGGGACCACCTTACTGCCATCAATGGAAACAGCCTCGTGGGGCTGCCCCTGGCCACTGTCCAGGCTGCTGTTCGTGTGAGTCCTCCCAGGGTGGCAGGGGCCAGAGGGTCTGGCCCAAGGACGCCCCGATGGCAGGCCTACCTCCCTATATACTTTGGAAGGGGTGCCTGAGGCCACAGAGGTACCTTCTCTGGACAGGACTCGGACCCAGAGGGACAAGGTAGAATTTTAAGTTCTACAAGCTCCTGTGCATTCAGGGAAATTGAGGCTGGGAGAGAGGAAGTCGCCCATCTAGGGCGACCTCACTGATGTGGGAGCAGGCAGTGCAGGCAGCTAATGGCAGAGCCGGCGACTTGTCCTTTCTTCTGTGAGGCAGCAAGTGTGTACTTGAGTCTTGACCTTTGTTGTCTACATGGGGAAACTGAGACCCAGAGGTGAGCAAAGACCTGGTGAGGTTAGAAGGGCAGTTCTGACATAGTCCATTCAGTGTGTCACTGAGTGTTTGTCACCCTACTTGGTAGACTGACCATGAGGAAACTAAGGCCCAGGGAATCAGGGAAGTGAGAGGTCACATTGCTCCAATCCAGAGTCTGTCCAGCTCCTGTCTGTTCCTAACCACTTCTCAAGGAGTCTTCTAGAATCTAGGTTTTTTAGAGCCATGGCTCCCAATATCCATTTTATATCCAAACTGAGGCCCAGAGGGGGCTGCAGCTTGCCAGGAGGTCCAGCAGCCCCCCAGAGGCCCAGCTAGGCCAATGCCTCCTGTCCTGCACAGGAGGTGAAGTCGCAGACATTGGTGACCCTTAGCATCATCCACTGCCCTCCAGTCACCTCAGCCATCATCCGCCGGCCCCATGCCCGAGAGCAGCTGGGTTTCTGCGTGGAAGATGGCATTGTGAGGCTCCAGCCCAGGACACCGGGTGGGGCGAGGGGGTGGGGGGGAGGCAGCCCCCAGCACAGTCCGCTGAGCAGCACAGCCCCTTCCTGTCCCCTGCCAGATCTGCAGTCTCCTCCGTGGTGGCATTGCTGAGCGCGGGGGCGTTCGCGTGGGACACCGCATCATTGAGATCAACGGGCACAGTGTGGTGGCCACGCCGCATGCCCGTGTCATCGAGCTGCTCACAGAGGCGCACAGTGAGGTGCGCAGGCAGTGGGTGGGACTAGCGGTGCCCTCCTACCAGCCCAGGCCTTCCTCAAGCACTGCCTCCTCTCCCTTCCCCCAGGTCCACATTAAGACCATGCCTGCTGCCACCTACCGCCTGCTCACAGGCCAGGAACAGCCCGTGTACCTGTGACTGGTCACTCCCCACCACGGTGCCTTAGCCTGACTGGCCCTGGAACTCCATCTGCACCCACTCCTTGGCTGGCCAGAGCCCCAGAAGATTCTTGTCTCTGTAATCTTTTCTGATGTAAAAAAATTAAAAGCTTATCAAGTGGGTGAAGTCTTGGATCAGGGTGTGTGGGGTTGAGAAAGGAAAGACAGGACTCTGGCCCCATGTCCTTCTTAGAAGCCACTAGAAGCCAGTGCCGTGAAAATATTTATTAAAGACCAGGCAGAGGGACGCAGGGTTTGAGATTCTGTATAGGAGACTGATTTCCTGCTCCAGGGAGGAAAAGGAAAAACAGGCCAGCTGGCCACCTGGGAGTGGGTCACAGGTCAGTGGCCGGGCCCCAGTCATAGCCGTCTTCATCAGAGGACTCCATATCTCTGGCTCGTGTAAACTTTTTCCTCAGAGCTTCGCGCTCGTATGTCCTAGGGTTCAGGAAATAGAATAGATAGAGGCTGCAGATGGGGAGGGTGTGGACTTATCTACCATATACTGAGGCTGACTCAGTGCTGGGCATAGTGGATGTAGGCAGAGATGAGCAAGACTGGGCCTTATTAACAAACTCCTACACTGCCTTCAAAGCCCTGGCTCCAATGTTTCCTCCTTCAGAAATCCTTCCCAGTGCTCCCAGGAAGAGGAATCCTATATCCATGGCCTCATTGACTACATGGGGCTTACAGTGGCTTTGTCTGGTTCTCTATTGACCACCAGGCTAGGAGCACCATGAAGTCTCTTCTTTACCCCCACCCAGATCCTGAGTCCCAGGGAAAGGGTTGAGGGACCCTAGCCAGTCAGGAGGATAGGGGCTCTTACCGCATGCTGTCCTGTCGCCATTGACCCTGTGGGTGGCGGCTATCCACCTTGGAGAGTGAGGGAGAAAGGAGGTTAATATTTCCCCTGAAAGTATGATAAATTGTGATGAGTAACCACCCCCCATCCCACTTTCCAATTTTGCCCAGGCAATGTTACCCTCAGGCTTTCTTCTTGTCACCACCCACCGTGTCTGCAACTCATCCCCAATTTAAAATGAGAAAACAGGCTGGGACAGGGGGAAGGCCTTGGCTGAATCTCCTAGCCCGTCAGCAGAGAGGCAATTGGGTTTTCCATCACTAAAATTTCTCAGAGGGCTATTGTCAGGAATTAATAAATGAGTTTGCATATGTAAAACCAAGGGTGTCCAATCTTTTGGCTTCCTGGGGCCACATTGGAAGAATTGTCTTGGGCCACACATAAAACACACTAACACATTTAATGATAGATGATGAGCTAAAAAAAAGTCGCAAAACAATCTCAACGTTTTAGGAAAGTTTACTAATTTGTTTCGGGCCATGGGTTGGACAAACTTGTATAAAATGCTTAGAATAATGCCTGCCCCATAAGTTGGACAGTTGAACAGGTCAGGCACTGCACAATCCCATGGAGCATCACCCTAACCAGAGACAGATTGGTACATTTTTACATTTATCTAGAAAGGGTCTGGAGGGAGAGGTGCCTATGTCAAATTCACAGACAAGCACTGTAGAGGCTGAGGCAGCCCCACAAAAAATAAGAACTAGATAAATATTTGTTATTGTTAAATATCCAACTACTATGGATCAGAACTTGGGCTAGTGTTTTGAGTTTAAACAACCACCCTGAGACATCAAGACTTTTAACTTTTGTCCCTGTATCTTAGATAAGGAAACTTCGTCCACAAAGGTTATAATATTTGCTATAAGTGACTCAGTGGTTCATATAACCTAAGTCTAGGTCCCAGGTATTGATCTGAACAGATTACTTTCTGTTCATCGACATCCTAGAAGAAAATAGGGTCTCCATGTGTCTGCCCCATCCCCAGACCCTTGTTGGGTGCACCCCCATGTCCTGCTCACCTGGGATGCTTGGTGACCTGAAGATTTCCCATGATCCCTTGGGCTCTGGGGTTCATCCGCCATCACAGGCTCAGAGGACCGGGCCAGGGCTGGCATCAGGGGCCCCTCATCTGCCATGTGGGGCCCACCCTCGCCATCCGTGTAGCCCTCACCATCCGTGTAGCCCTCACCATCTGTCTCATAGTCGCTGTTGACCCGGCTGTCACAGCTCAGATCGGCAGAGCTGTCAGCCAGGCTGTGATGAGGGAGGTCCAGGTTGTCTTCCAAGGAGCCATCCAGCTGTGAGGTGGGTGTGGCCTGGTTGAGCCAAGACCCCTGCCCAGGCCCTCCCGAATTTCTGACCAAACCCCAACCAAAGACACAACCTTCAAACTCCAGGTAAGACCCTTGAACCTCAAGATGAGGGTTAACCCTTGACCCCAGGGTGAGTTCTGACCACTGACTCCTTGCTTGACTCAAGGCCCAGCCTTCAAATCTAATCTGATCCCTGACCCTTGACTCTAGCCCCAGTCCCCAAACTTAGTGCCCCAATCCCACCTCACTCCAGGTACCAGGGCTAGATGCTAATCTCAGGTCAAATCTTGGCCTTGGTCACACCCCTGACCCCTGACCTAGCCCTAAATCAAGACAGAGGCCCCAAACCCTGGCCTGATACCTGGTCCTCGGTTGTCCAGATGGGCCGTGTCTGCTGCTCACGTATGATGGCCTTGAGCTCCTGGTACCAGCTGTCGCTTATGCCATGCAGAGGAATTGTGGCTGCAGGGAGGGGGCGTCAGCGTGGCTGAGAGACTCACTGCCTACCCGGGACCCCTGCTACTGCCCTACCTGTGAAGAGGTGGTTGCTGTGCTTCCACAGCTTCTGGGCTTGAGTGTAGAGGCGGCGGGTGCTACGGCGGGAGGCAGGGGCCAGCCACTGGCGCAGCGCCTTGAGTGTCTTGCGGCTCTCAGGGGTGCAGAAGACCACAATGGGGTAGTACTGCACATAGTTGAGCCGCTCAACTGCTGAGGGTGTCACATCTAGGAGTGCGTGCTTGTCCTAGGCAGAGCCCAAGTTGGGGGAGGGAGAGAGTGGAGGAGGAAACACACCCAGAGACAGGCCAGAGACAGGTGAAGAATTAGAGGGAGATTAAGAATCTGAGGTCAGAGTGGGCATCCGCAGGCCAGCATGGTGGGGGTTAGTGATAACCAAGGCCACAGCATCTTGAGCCCCAGAGCCCCAGTCTGAGTCTCTCTGCCTTTTCCCAGGGCTTACTGCTATGTGACTCTGGGCAGGCTGTCGTCCCAAGCCCACCACATCACAAAGCCTCGGAGAAGAGGGTCTGTAGAACACACTTGTAGGCCATGGGGTGAGAAGAGATGCCTGGGCCTCTGTTTCCCCATCCGTGAAATGGTACCCACAGCACAGCCCTGCTTACTTTCTCCGCGATCATCCGCACAGTGTCCAGTTTGATGATCTTGGAGGGGCTGTCGGTCCTCAACACACTCTCTGTGGAGGGAAGAAGCAATCAGCAGCTTCAGGAGGGTGGTCCCCTAGCCCCTCAAATTCATGTCTACCTGTTCCTCCCCTGCTCAAGAACCCACCATGGTTCCCCATGGCCCTTGAGAAGAATCCTAACAGCAGCAGCAGCTAATCTGTGTCTCCTCTTGACCTCAGCCCTCAGCTCCTCCTGAGAAGGGGTGGCTGTTACTGGCCTATCTGGTGGATGGGGATAACAGCCTCAGGGACATAAGGTCACCAGCTCCAGGTCACAGAGCCAACGAGTGGCAAGGTCAGGAGCTTGATACAGCATCTGTGCTCCAGACCCTTGCTTTCTCAGGCTTGGTCCCAACTCCAGGCCTTTGCTTGGGCTGTGGCCCAAAAGAAGCTCCTTTTAAGTATACAGTTCAAAGGCATTAAGCACATGCACACTGTTGTATAACCATCTCCACCATCCATCGCCAGAACTTTCTCATCTTTCCAAACTAAAACTCTGTCCTCAACTCCTCTCCCCTCCCCTAGTCCCTGGCCCCCACCATCTACTTCCTGTCTGTGTGACTCTGACTCCTCTGGGGCCCTCCTGTGAATGGAATCAGTTATTTGTTCTTCTGTGTCTGGCTTATTTCACTGAGCATAATGTCCTCAAGGTTCCTTCTTGCTGTAGCATGTGTGTCAGAATTTCCTTTTTAAGGCTGAATAATATTCCATTGTCTGGATGAACCACATTGTATTTACCCATCATCCATCCATGGATACTTGGGATTGTTCCCATCTCTTGGCTGTTATGAATAATGATGCTGTGAGCCTTCATGTTCAAGTTGTAGCTTTCAATTCTTTTTATGTGTCACAAAAAAATTATTTTTAACTTCTTTTCAACCATTTAAAATACCGGGTGTCCCCCCAAAATGTATACACACTTTAACAGCTGCAACTCACGTAATTTTCTCTCCTTTTCAGGTTTAACCGATTTGAAATAATGGGTGAAGTTGGTGAGCGTGGAATACCCTCCATGTTCACCAGACCTCACGCCAATGAGGATACATAAAGGATAAAAGTTCACAGCACAAAACCTGCAACAAGTCAGTGAATTGAAGGCAGCCATTGAACGAGAACACACACAAAGACCGAACAAAATGATTCTTGATGTCTGAGATTCCATTGCTTCGCATTGCCAGCAGAGCCTGGACCAGAACGATCATCAGTTTGAGAACAGACATTGACAAAAAAAGTATTCATTTTTATATACTCTTAAATTCTGAAAATAAACTATATGTTAATAAACACTGACTTTATAATCATTCAGTGTGTTCACATTCTTGAGGGATATGCTATATGTAAATAGCATTTTTATTTAGCAGGCTGTATAAAATAGATGGTGGCCACATTTGGCCTGGGAGGTATAATTTGCTGACCCTACTTTAGCTTATTATTTTAGTTGTTAAATTTGGCCTCCTTGGTGGACCTTGTATATTTTGTTCGATGCTGTGTCCATAGCTCGATAAGCAAATCTCGAACAAATCAAACAGCTGGCATTCTGGTTCAGTTGGCAGTGGCTGCCTGGTGAACTGTGTTAAGGACTCTGAAGCTCTATCCAGCTAAAGAAAGCATTGCTTGAGGATGCCTGGCCCAGGCATTGGAAGAGGTGCTGGTGTTCTACCTTTTACCCCCAAACAGTGTCAACAGCAGGTCCCTCTCACGTTGCCTCAGCCCCAGGGACTGGGAAAGGGTTGTGAAATGATTCACCGGTAAAGATGCCAAGGGACCTGGTTTCTCACCTGCAATTTCAAACTGGTCAGGCATCTCAACAGTCAACTTCTGCATAGCAATGTCTGCCACGGGTCCCAGGATCACCACTGGGCGCTTGAAATTGGCTGAGGGGCCAAGAAATAATGACAAGAATCAGGATCCCACTTGAGGCTGACTGCTAGGTTCTTTCATGACCACTGTCCACTTCCTCTATGCTAGTAGCATATCTAGCCAAGCCCATGGCTACCCAGCTAAAGACTGTATCTCCCAGCCTCCCTTGCAGCTAGAGATGGCTATGTGACTAAGTTCTGGCCAATAGGGTACAAGCAGAATTGATGTGTACAATTTTAAGTTGTATCCTTCAAGGAAAGTGGTGAGCCCTCCTCGCCCTCTTTCCCCTTCCTGCTAGCTGGAATGTGGGTATAGGTATGCCATCTTGGACCACACAGTAAGGCAGAAAAACAAGACAAGGAGCCTGAATCCTTGAAACTGTGAAGCAACCAAACCACACTCAATTGCTTACACTGGTTGTTACTTGAAAAAAACTTTTCTTTTTTTTAAATTTATTTTGGTTTGTTTTTTTTTGACAGAGAGACACAGAGAAGGGGGAGGGCCCAGAGCAGTATCCATAGTTGACAGCATTAGTTTTCCATATAGTTTCACTCCACAGGTGGGGGCGGGGCTGCGCAGGGCAGGAACTGGGCTGGGAGCCTCCTGCATAGGCCCTGGCAAGAACTGAACAGCATATGGGTCCGCCTGGGCCGGAGCCTGGATTCGATCCTTGGTCTCCAGGGCTGCAAAGCAAGCGCTTAACCCGCTGAGCCATCCCAGCTTCCCCGAAAAAACTTTTTTAATGCAGCTGTCATTTGGGGGTCTCTGTTATAGCAATTGAACCTAGCTAACTAACTCAGTGGTCAGCAATCTATTATACAACTTGAGGGACACATTCAGCCCATTGTCTTTGTAAATAAAGTTTTATTGGTACACAGCCATGTTCATTTGTTTATGCACTGACTCTGGCTGCCTTTATGCAGAATAGAGTAGTTTTTAAAGAAACCATCTGGCCCACATACCGGTAGTTTAAAATAGTTACTGTCTGGCCCTTTGCAGAGAGAGTTTACTAACCTCTGGACTAACTGATACATTTTAAAACAGATGCAGAAGACATCTTGGTGGGAGGAAAGTGAATAGTCAGCCCTTTCTTTGTAACTTCTCTTTTTCTCCTCTTCTTCCAGGACTGTCTCTCTCTTAAAAGCTCCATATATTCATATTTCTAAACTTTCATTGGCTGGAAGTAGAAATTAAGTACATGGTCTTTGATTTTTGTCTTTTTTGTCTCGAGATTTGTGCAGCCACTGAAGAGTAGTTCAGTCCAGTCTCATGGGGTGAGTAGCTCTTGCCAACCTCCTGCAGTATTTTTATTCTAAAGGCCTCTGCACCTGGTTTTAATCCCTTCACCCGCAAGGCTATGTGGGCAAGAGCTTAATCTCTTCTCTTCCTGAAATCTGGATGAGGCTGTTTCCCTTCCAGCTTTCAGCTCTGTGTGCTGGTTTTGTGCCTGTATTTTTTTTTTAATTGTGGTAAAAAACAGGTAACATGAAATTTACTTTTCTAACCTGTACACAGTAGTGTATAATTCATAATGTTGTGCAACCACTGCCATCTAGTGCCAGAACATTCTTTTTATTTTTTTATTGTTTTTGACAGAGAGAGAGAGAGAGATACAGAGACAGAGACAGAGAGAGAACTGAACTGGGGGAGCTCCCCAGTTCAGCACACGGGTCCGCACAGGCCGGGGCCGGGACTCGATCCTGGGTCCCCAGCGCTGCAAAGTGAGCGCTTAACCCACTGAGCCATCCCAGCTTCCCCAGAACATTCTCATTTTCCCAAAAAGACACTGCATCCCCATCAGCAGTCACCCCCACCCCTCCTCAGCCCTTGACAACCACTGACCCACTTCCTGTCTGTGGATGTTCCTGCTCTGGACATGTCACATAAATGGAACCACACACTGGGTGGCCTTGTGTGCCTGGCTCCTCTGAGCACTGTGTGTTCAAAGTCCTTGCAGCAAGTGTCAGTGCCTCACTCCTTTTCCTGGGTGAGTAATACTCTAGCATGAGGGTGGGCCACCGTGTGTTTGCCCATTCACCAGGTGATGAACACTTGGATTGTTCCCACCTTTTGGCTGTTATGACTATACTGCTGTGAACATTCATGAAAAGGTTTTAGTCTGAATACCTGTTCACAGCAGCATGTATTTTTAAGGGCATCTGTTTACCTCAAGCTGATAGCCTCAAAGCAGCAGCACCTGCTAAATGAATAACTCCCTCTCATTGCGCTGTCTAGTGTGGCATCCACTGACCACATGTGGCTGTTGAACATTTGAAGTGTAGCTCGTCTAAACTGAGACATGCTTTGAGTTAAAATACACATCAGCTCTCGAAGACGTAGTACAAAAATATATAGTGAAAGAGCTCATTAATAATTTTATATAAAAAATTTATATGGATTATTCCTTGAAATAATTTTGGATATAGTATGTTAAAAATAAATTATGGTGGATGCAGGAATAGCTTAGCAGGTCAAGCGCTTGCCTTGCAGCCACAAGGTCTGGGGATCGAATCCTGGCCCCAGCCCATGCAAGCCCACATGCTGAACTGTGGTGCAAGTGGTAACCTCCAGGATGGTGGTGAAGGTTCTCGCCTCCTATGCGGGAGGCCCCCAGTTCAGTTCCGCCCCTCGTGGCCCCACATCCACCTGTGTCACAACTAATGATGTACAACAATGGAGACTGCTGTGGGCCTTCTCCTCTTCTCTCTCACTTTCTCTCAAACAACAAAATTAATCTTAAAAAAAGATAAAATAAGTAATCAACATTTTTAATAATTTCTTTTTACAGATTACATATGTGGCTCACCTATTACTATTGGAAATAGGAATTAATTTTTTAAAAATTAAACTTTTTCCAGTGCCCTGAAATAACCAAAAGTGGGTATTTTTGGTAGGTCAGCATTGTGGCTTCTGTAGGCTGCACTACAACTTTCTAATACTCTTATTTGAGGCTCTGAGGCCCCTCTAGCCTGAGTCCTACCTTCTCGCAGCACCACACGTTCATACGGCGGGTAGTGACCCTGCCTGGTCAGATCTGACAGGTCTTCATGGCTCCGATGGAGGGTCTTCTTTGCTCCCCGACGAAGACCCCGCAGCCGCCAGAACTCAGCCCGCCGACCAGAGCCCACTGAGGAGCCAGGCCCAGCCCCCAAGGCCCGCTGGGCAGCCTCTAGACTAGCCAGCTGCTCCGCCCTGGGGAGAACGGAGATGACAGTCCTGAAATCACCACAATAATGACTGCAAAGACATCCTGGTCCTCCTCCCCGGGACCTGTGAACATTTCATCTTACGTGGTAAAGGGACTTTGCAGATAAATTGAGGCCCCTGAGATGGGGGTGACCCTGGGTTACAGGGGGCCCAATGTCATCACAGGGTCCTCATAAGAGGGAGGCAAGAAGCTGAGTCAGAAAGATGGAAGAGGCTGCGCTGCTGGCTGTGACAACGATGGAGGAGGGGCCCCGAGCCAGGGACACGGAGCCTCTAGAAGCTGGAAAAGGCCAGAAACTAATCTCCCTGGGGCTTTCAGAAGACCAGCCCTGCCCTCACCTGGGTTTAGCCCCAAAAGGTTCATTTTGGACTTCTGACCTCCAGGATATGAGATGACAAAGGTGTGTGGTTTGAAGTCACCAAGTATGTGGTGACTTGTTACAGCTGCCCCAGAAAACTCATACAAGTGCTGACTGTACTGCCCTGCCCTAAGCCTTTCTCATGTCTCCTCGGGTTGTCAACATTGTTAAGAAATGACATCATAGAGAAACTGAGACTGAGAGGGGCAGCCCAGCTGAGGGTGGGGTGAGGTCCCCACCTCCTCTGGTTAGGGATGATACCACGTTCCTGCTTCCGGAGGTCACGACCCATGCGCACCGCCAGCCAGTGGCCTCCACGGAGATGACTCTGCCCAGGGCCCGGATACAGTGTGTCCAGCACATGGAAGATGTCACCGCGGGTAAAGCCTAGGCCGTAGGGCGGGCTCGGCTCCAGCTCAAAGTGAGTGCGGATGTAGAAGGAGTCACCCACATGGGACTGCACCATTTTCTGGAAGACTGTGGACAGGTGGAGGCTCCATGAAGCTGCTGCCCAGACCCGACCTTTTCCCTAGGGAGTGGGCCTCACTGCTGGGACCCCCACACACTCACTGTCTTGCTTCTGCTGCATCACCAGCTCCACCTGTTCACCCAGAGGCAGCCCCAGGAGGACCTCCACAGCCTCCTCTCTAGTCAGGTTCCGGAAGGGCATTTCATTCACCTGCCGGGAAGGAAGTGTGGGGGTAGATGAAGTTCCAGGGATGAGCTCCCAGCTCTCCCTCTGGACAAAGCCCACCCCCAACTGTTGCCACAGCTGCTGTTTTGGGGGTGGCTTTCTAAGTTTTTTATTTTTTGTTTTTTGTTTTTATTGTTTTTGACAGAGAGAGAGAGAGACAGAGACAGAGAGAGAACTGAACTGGGGGAGCTCCCAGTTCAGCATATGGGTCCTCATGGGCCGGGGCCGGGATTTGATCCTGGGTCCCTGGCGCTGCAAAGTGAGCGCCCAACCCACTGAGCCATCCCGGCTTCCCCATGGGGGTGGCTTTCTGACAGGGGATCACCCTGTGGCAGCCTGGGCATCACAGGCACATGAAGGTCCTAATCCAGAACCCGGGGCACGGGAACTGCAATCAGTACTCTCGAGACACAGTGGGGTGTCAGCATCAAGGCACGCAAATGGGTCACAGAGGTGAAAAGACCATGACACTGGTGGGAATTTTGTCACATTCCAGAGTCAAGACATAGTGACAGGGTTGTGACAAGGGACAATAATATATAAACACAGACAGTGGTTTAGACAACACTTGCTCTCAACTTTGTGACAAGGTCAATAATAAACAGATACAGACAGTGGGCCATGGCTTCCTGCTTCCAGGGTCATGTCAGGGACAACAGACGGTGGGTCACACCCACTCTCCATATCCAGGGGAGGACACACAAGTTGTAACAGACTTGGAGTATCACCCAGCATGCCAACACACCCACCGCCAGCCACCTCCAGGTCACCTGCAGAATCTGATCACCCTCCTGGATGCCCTGTCCCTCAGCCAGGCTGCCTGCCTGCACACCAGACACGAAGATGCCCACATCATTGCCTCCAGCTAGCCGCAGTCCAATGCTGGTGCCCTTGCAGAAGTGGACCACTCGTGAGTCAGGGCTGTATCTACAGGGAAGGCAGCAGTGGGTCAGGCCGAAGTGGGCGTCTTTGGGAGAGCCCCACCCCCTCTGAGCCTCAGTTTCCCAAGCACTCCAATGGGACCTGTCTCGGTCCCATCAACAAGCTGGTGTGGGAAGGAGGGAATGCAGTGATTGGGAAGGTACCCGAGGGATGCGAGTCTCAAGTTGGTAGGATTTTCAGGTGGCACATACCCACGGTCCTCAATGCTCTGTCTGCTGGGCACCCTGTAGATGTCATAGCTGCTTTGCCTGGGGGTGTCTGAAAGGTTAACAGCTGGTCTATTTCCAAAGCACACTGGTCAATCCAGCCAGCAAACTGGTGCTATATGGTGTCCCTGCCCCAAGGAATGCCATCACTCGACCCTGATTCTTTCCCAGAGTACTGTCCCCGACCTTTTAGGCCCATGCCAACCCCTCCCACTCTGCCTGGCACAACCTCACTGGCTGGAAGCAGAACAATCAGAGGAGGGCTGCTCAGAGTCACTACCCACCCACCCTCTGCTTACCTGATTCTGAGATGGTTCTGGAATCCACTGAACTTTCCCGCTGAAGTTGGGGGCTCTCCCTGGTGGGGAACAGGTTTGGGGTGAGGTGGGGTGTGGATGTTGGGAAGTGATTTTTAGAATTTTTAAAAACATTTTTATTTTATTGTTCAAGAGTTGAGAGAGAGAGAGGGGAGGGAGGGCCCAGAGCAGTCTCCATGGTTGTACATCGTTACTTGTGACATGGTTTCATTCCACACAGGTGGATGTGGGGTCACCCGGGGCAGGAACCATACTGGGGGCCTCCTGCATGGGGGGTAAAAACCTTTACCATGGGGCTTGCCAGTTACCAGTCGTGCCACAGTTCAGCATATGGATTTGCATGGGTCGGGGTCCGGATTCGATCTCCGGACCTCATGGTTGCAAGGTAAGCCCTAAACCTGCTAAGCTATCCCAGCATCCCTAAAATTTTCATTTATCTGAACTCAGATTCAAATCTTGGTCCTGCTTTTCTGTAGCCATGTGATCTCAAGCTCATTGCTCGCCTTCTCTGAGCCTCAGTTTTCCCCTCTGAGCCCTGGATCAAGATGAAATAAATGAGCCTGGGACAGTCATTTTATTGTTTTAATATTAGTAAAAAGTTTGAGATTGCTATGGACTGAATGTTTGTGTCCCCCACAAATGTATATGCTGAAGCCCTAATCCACAGTGGGATGGTGTTAGGAGATGGAACTTATGGGAGGTGACTAGGTTTAGATGAGGTCATGAGGGTGGGCCCCCATGGTGGGATTAGTGTCCTCAAAAGAAAAGACACCAGAGATCACTCTCCAACAGGTGAGAGCACAGCTAGAAGGCATCCATCTGCAAGCCAGGAAGACCCTGGCAGGGAAGGTGGAGGCCAGGCAGGTGGGAGTGGGTGGAGTGAGGGCTGGGTGTCCTTGGAAGGGCCCTACCCCTTCTGGGCCTCAAGTTTCCCAAACAGAACCTCCCCAGAACCTGACCGTGTTGGCACCCTGATGTGGACTCCCAACCTGCAGAACTGTGCGAAATAATTGTCTGTTGTGTCAGCCCCCAAGTCTGAGGTACTCTGTTATAGCACCTGAAGCTTAGTGAAACAACATGAAGGAAAGGAAGTCCCCTGCAAAACCAGCCTGCACTTTCAAATAAAAATGTGTGGGGAAATAAGATACTTTTATAAGAAAATCTAGGTGGTCTAGGTAGGGCATATATTAGCACTTCCGATGTTCATCCCGTGAAACTCCACTTTTGAGTGGGTGGGGGGGAGACATTGGACAATTCCATATTCCCCACCCCATGCCTCTTGGAACACATAAGTAGAGTACGGAATCTGTATCAGAGACACATCTGTCCAGAGCCCCTTCTTTGTGCAAGTGGAATGCCCAGTAAGATCATGCAGGGGTCCCCCAAAACCCTTTGAGAAATGCTACCCTGTTTCATTCTACCATCCAGTTCATTCACCCCACATGATGCCAAGTACATTTTTCCCAGGCCTTTTAAAATATACTCTCCTGGACATCCTTTTTCACAGCTGTCTAGTATTCCCAAGCAAGGGCGTGACCATTGTAGTTATGAGTGGAAGAGAAACTCACGTAGTGAATATTCACTGTGGGCTAAGCACACACATGCATCGTTTCCTTTTCTCATCATTAAGTAGCATTCTAAAGAAGCAACAGTTCATTAAATGTTGGGGCCCTGAGGTGAGCCCTCCTCTGGCTTCCGAGATGGCCCCCAGTGACCCTCACCTCTTGGTAGTTACGGTCCTCTGTGGTCCCCCTTCCTCATTGAGCCAGGGTTGGCCTGTGGGGCCAAAGCAATCCAGTGGGCATGAAGGTATGACTTGTCTGAGATTAGGTTTGTGATAAAGACGGTGGCCCTGTCCTGGATTATCTCTCACCCACATTCTCTCTTAGATCATTCACTCTGGGAAACAGGCCTATCTGGTGACAAGCTGAGTCCTCCTGCCAACAACCGGGGGAGTGAGCTTGGAGGGATCACCACCTGCCAAAGCCTACAGCCCTAGACATCTCAACCATGGTCTGAGTTATGACCACATGAGGCTGCAGATCAGAACCACTCAGCTAATCTACTCCCTGATTCCTGACTCTCAGAAACAATGGAAGATAAGAAAGATTTACTGTTGTTTTGAGCTGCTAGGTTTGGGGGTAATTTGTTACATGGCCATAGATAACAGATAGAACACTCCCCCCTCCACCACTTCACAGGGCACTGAAAGCTAAAGCAAGGTGCTAAATAAATCCCAAGTATTGAGCATTTGTTTTTTAGGCACTGAATTGTGTCTCCTTGAAATTCATCTGTTGAAGTCCTAATCCCCAGTATCTCGGAATGTGACGGTATTTGGAAATATCATTTGCCATGAAGAGATCACATTGGAGCAGGGTCGGCCCCTAAGTCAACCTGACTGGTGTCCTTTTAAGACAGGAAGTTTTGGACACACAGATAGTGTGAAGGAATGCCAGAGGCCATTGGAAGCTGGGAGAGAGGCATGGACCAGATTCTCTCTCCCCTAGAGCTGTCAGAGGGAGCACAGCCCTGCTCACATCCTGATTTGGGACTTCTGGCTTCTAAAGCTAAGAGAATGAAGTTCTGTTGTCCTCAGCCACCCAGTTTGTGGCACTTTGTTACAGCAGCCATAGGAGACAAATGCAAGGTAATTGCCAAATTTTCCCTTTTATGAACATCATCGTAATGAACCGGCATCCCCCCAGTTTCCACACACATCTATGGCTCTTTTGCTCCCAAGAGAAATCCCTCAAAGGGCCTTGCTGGGTCAAAGCTTTATGTATTTTGAAGTCTTCTAGGATGCATTATAAAATGTGGTCCCTTCTGCTTTAAGTCAATCCATATCTGGTTCTGCCAGTACCCAAGAACTGAAAGCCACATACTGGGGGTTAAAAAAAACTGTATGGACAGGGGAAGCCTTTTCCAGGCAGGCCACCAGGACTGTACCCTCAAGGCTACCCCCAAGTAGAAAAGATATGCCCACATTTCCCTCCTGCTCAACCATTGTGCCCAAGGTGGGTACGTACACAGGGGAGTTGGTTCGGCTGGCGTCAGGACTCCGCTGCCTATGCTGGGGAGGTGGTGGGACATGGGATGGTGGTGCCTGAGACAGCTCTGAGCCGAGGTCTGAGATGTCTGTAGGGGAGAAAGCTTCACATCAGCCATGGTCACACCTTCCATACTAGACCCACTTCACAGAGAACATCAAGGCCCCTTTAAGCAAAAGAGCCTTGTCCAGAGCCAGGTTTAGCCAGGTAACTCCAGCCCTGACTTGCAGTGTGGCCTTGAGCAAGTTTCTACCTCTCTCTGAGCCTCTTGGGTCCAGGATCACCAATTCCTGCTTGGCCCTACCTAGTACTCCCCGCCTCCCCTGCTCTCCATTCAACCCTCCACCCCTTCCCCACAGGGCTGGTCTCCTGGTCCCTCACCCTCCAGGAGGGAGCTATCACTGTCACTGACAGCCGGTGGGATGTTCACCAGAAACTGCCCATGATCCCTGAGCACCAGCAGAGTCAGCTTCCCTTCTGACTTCTCGATTAGTTCCCGTGTGTCACTCAGTGACAGATTCTCACTGGACACCCCATTGATCTAAAAAGGACCAGAAAGAAAGAGAGGACAGAGTTAACAAGAGAGAGGATGCTAGAAACAGTTTGGTGGGATGGGACTAGAAACACAATCCCCAGGGTTTACTGAAAATAGACATTCTCAAGAGAAAATGGTACAACTGGCTTTGTGCTGTGAGAGGAGACTACGCCAAGAACTGATGTCCATAAGGATCCTAGAAACAAACAATTTTCTAAGGAGGGGAACACTAGGGGAAAATCAGAAACAGGTTGATTCTCCCATTTCCCTAGAAGGGGAAATTTCTCATGAGACACTAGGGACAAATATGAGTCTAATTGGAAGAGAGGGAGAGGATAAAGATAATAAGAACAGACATCTAGAGGTGGATTAGAAACAATTCCTAGGAAGGATTTACATCATCTCCAGTCACACCAGGAATCCCCTTCTGCCTTGGGAGTACCTGTTTTCAGTAACCCTGTTGATTTTGAATTCCAGTCCTACATCAAGCTATGTTTCTAATGTTGGCCCCAAACCATGAGAAACAGACAATTCCTCAGGGTCACTAGAAACAGATGACTCTGAGGAGTCTCTAGAATTAGGCATTGAAAGTGGTATGGAAATCAAACAATAGGAACCACCAGAAACATATTTTCTGGAGTGGAGTCTAAAAAGAAACCAGATCTTAAGGCAAACCTGCTCCTCTAAGCCTGGACTCCTGTTAGCACCAACCACCTTGGGCTGGTTGAGAATCAGAGCTGTAGCAAGCTGGCCTTGTGATTCTGATATTAGAAGCAGACAACCCAAAGTAGGTACTAGAAACCAACATTTGGCAGTGGATTAGCAACAGATGGGAAGAAGAGGGCCAAGACTTTGACCCCTGACTCAGTCACACTGACCCCATTTGGCCTCGATCTCTCTGCCCCACCTGACAGAAACCCTGGGCTCACCTGTAGGATGAGGTCTCCTTCCTGCAGCCCACGGTTCCGGGCAGCCAGGCCTGAATCTGTGATGTGTCTGATGAAGATCTGACTGCCCAGTTTGACCCCGAACTCTGGGGGAGATGAGGGAAACTGAGGCAGGGCCTGCAGTATGGGCTGCCAGGTCCTCATGGAATTAGCCTCCTTGCCTACCCATGGCCTTTCTGCTATTAGGGCCACTGTCCCACAGGAAAGGGTCAGGCATGGCTCCCTCCCAGTCACACTGGGTTGTTCCAATACTGACAACCTGATAGGACATACATTGTCACCAAGGTATTCTGATGTCATTGCCTGAAGGCACCAGGGAGAATCATTTCCAGCCTTTTTCCAGCTTCTAGAGGCTTTGTGTCCCTGGCTCGGGGCCCCTCCTCCATCATCACAGCCAACAATATAGTCTCTTCCATCTCCCTGACTCTGAGCCTCTGCCTCCCTCTTATGAGGACCCTGTGATGACACTGGGCCCGCCTGTGATCCAGGGTCACCCCCATCTCATTTCCTTAACTTAATCCATCTGCAAAAGCCCCTCTTCCACATGAGCTGACATGTCCACAGTTCCTGGGACCAGGATGGGCACATCTTTGGGAACATTATCCTGCCGACCACATACCATATGGGACCAGATGTCAGGGCATCCACTACTGTCCTTTTGCGGGGACCCCAAGCCCCACTGCCAGCATCACTTCTCCAGTGGCTTACCTTCACTCTCCTTCCTACGCACCAGCACCGACTTCATGGGCCTCGTGTGCATGTCCCGACAAGGCAAACGCTTGAAGCCGGACACCAGGGCCAGCCCATTGGCCTGGGAGTTGCTGCCCGGGCTCCTGCGCCCATGGCTGCCTGCCTGGCTCCGGCGGCCTGCCCTGGGCCGGGGGCAGCGCTCGCCCAGGGAGCGGCCTGAGCCGCTGGATGTGTCACCCTCATAGCCCCGGCCGTGGTTAGCCTCTTCAAGCCGCCAGGGCCTATCCTCTTCATCTGAGCCCTGGTGTCCTGCGCCACAAGGGCTGGCCTCGGTGGCGGGCAGCTGGATTTTCTGGGGACGCTTCACTGTCTGTTGGGGAAGTGACCAGCTCAAGACTGTCCCCATCCACTGGGTGGCCCTGGGGGACCCCAGCCCCTCTGGGCCTCAATGGCCAAGCTGTAAAATGGGAACAAGATCCCATTTGCTTACACTTACACCACCCACACCATTAACCACAGGTTAGCGGGGCTTAGTCAGGGGCAGAGGTGTTCCCCGAGCCAGGGGCTGCTCCTCCCACTTGCCCCCACTCACAATGTTGGCCACCTTGGTACAGGTCTTCAGTAGCTGAATGGCGAAGGTAGAGTTGACACTCTCCATGGATACCCCGTTCACCATGACGATCTGGTCCCCTGTACTGAGGGAGGAGGCTGGGTCTCAGGGAGGGGACCTCACACAGAAGGCCCTCTCCCCAGGACTGCCCTGAGGGCCCCTGGCACCTCCCCAATGCCCACCTTCAAGACAGGCACCCCCTGGTCTAATTCACTGGTGTCCCCAGGCTCGTGAAGACATTTATCCTTTTAGGCCTCAGTTTCCTCATCTGCAAAACGAGGCTGCTCGTAGAACCCACTATAATATAAATATAATGCAACTGTAGAAGGGAAGCTGTAATTACAACTGTAGTGTCCATACCCCTACTTTTTTCTCTCGGCTCCACTGCTTCCTGTTTTCTCCCCCTCTCCCCACCTGTGTTCATATTCTTTTTCTCTCTGAAGCTGGTCCTTGATTCTAGGCTGAGCCATATCCCCCATTAGCCACTTAGATGCTAGAACCATTTTCCCAAATACCTCTCAAGAGCCTTCACCTTCCCCACCAGCACCCCAACAGGCTCAGAACACTAGTCCTCCTTCCTTCTGGCCAAAAACAGTTTTCCAGGACTTTTCAGTCCAGGGTACCCTGGGGCCACTATGACCCTGGGAACTGTGGCCAAGGATCAGAAAGTGCCTCTGGGAAAGCAGAGGCAGCTCCAAGGCCTGTGTTGTTGACAGAGCAGAAAGGGCCTGACACTTTCCAGCCTCCCGGCTTTGGCCCCGCCCCGCCCCACCTCGATACTCACTGAAGCTTGCCCTCGGCCGGCCCTCCAGGAACCACATCAGACACAACCACAGAACCCCCAGGCCGGCCTCTGCTGCCAGAGATTGCAATGCCGAAGCCCCGGCGGGGGTCCTAAGGGGGAATCAGAGACAGGATGAGCTTTTGAGGTACTCCCATGGGGACCATTCCCTTCAGCACCCACTCAGGGAGGGGGGTCCTCACCTTGCAGAGGGTGGCTGTGTGCTGTTCCCAGATGGTCAGCTCCTCCATGTTCAACACCTAGCAGGAAGGGTACAGGGAAGGTCATGACACCTCTGCCGGAGTATTTGGGGGTCTGACACTCCCATGGTTTAAGCCTATGGCTAAAACGCTACCTCTCTTGAGACCTCAGTCTTTCATCTGCAAAATGGATTTACGTCAGTGGTTCTTAATTGTAAATGATTCTTCTCCCCAAAGGACATTCAGTGACATCTGAAAACATTAGTGGTTGTCACAACTGGGGGTTCCCCTGGCATTGAGTCCATGGAGGTCAAGGATGCTGTTCAACACCCCACCACAGAGAATGGTGCAGTCCCAAATGTTGATAGTGCCACAGCTGAGAAATCCCAGGTTAAGTGAACCAGGACGTACTGGGAGCGGAGAAAAGACGAGTGTTTGGTCCTTTTCTCTCTGGAAGGTCTGACTCGGTTCCTGGGGGGATCTAACCAGGCCTGCCATGCAGAGGGAGCTCACTCCACTCCAGCCACAGGGGCCTCCTCATTGTTCCTCCAGCATTCCAGGCACGGTCCTGTCCCAGGGCCTTTGCATGTGCTGTTTCCCTCACCTGGAACTCGCTTCCTATAGATGTCCACCCTCCCTCACCTCCTTGAGATCTCAGCTCAAGTGTCACCTTCTTGTTGAGGCCTCCCCACCACCCATTTAGAACTGTAACCCACTCCTGTCCCACAAGAAACCACCTTATCTGCCTTTCCCTGATACACTATCCCCTTTCACAGAACTTGTGACCCCTTGACAGTCCTTAGGTTTATTTTTATTCTAGAGTATCAGCTCCAGAGGGCAGAGATTTTTGTCTTGTTCTCAGTGGAGTTCTGAGTGCCTGGATCATAGCAGAAATTCAGTAACTATTTACTGAATGAATGAATTGCTTCTTTTGTGCCAGGCACTCTACTATCTCATTTAATCCACTCATTGAAGGAAGCATTCTATTATCCCATATTGCAGATGGGGAAACTGAGACACAGATAGGTGAGGTCACTTGCCAAGACAACAGAGCTGAGGAAGGTTGGGAATGTGGGGTATGGATTGTCATTTTCATGTCCATGGTATAGATGAGAACAGAGTTCTAGGAGTGCAAGGTCCCAGGCCAGGAGAAGGGGGGACACGGAGCCCCGCCGGAAGCCAGTCCCCACAGATCCCTTAACCTTCTGCCAGGCTGGCCTGCTCCCTGGAGGCCCTGTAAAAATGACTCCCCTCCCCAGTGTATGTCCCCAGCTTGGCACAGTCTGCCTTTTGCTAGCTGTGGTGCTGCCTCTCCCAGCCTCGGCTTCCTTATCTGCAAAATGGGTACCCCCACCTCTGTTACCATCACCCAGGGAGCACAGAGTCAGAGTGAGTGTAGAGCCCCAGGAGATGGCAGTTCTTGTGAGCAGTAATAATAGTGGCCTTTCTCTGCATCGTTTTAATAAGCAACACTATTCAGTGCTGGCTGCCAGCAAGCCCTGTCAGTATGCCCATTCATTTCATCCTGAGTGAGCTTAGGAAGTGGCATCACCACGCTTCCTACCTTACACAGAAGGAAAGGGAGGCTCAGTGACTTGCCTGAGGTCACAGAGCATAGCGGTAAACCTTAGCAGCCTGCCCAACACCTAGCTCTTAAAAACCACTGGGACATAGCATTCCTTTTTTTTTTTCTTTCTTCTGGCTTTATTTTTCAAAACAATCTCTTTACCTGTTTGTTTGTTTGTTTTTTAAATAACACGCATTTATTATCTTCTAGTTTCCTTATGTCAGAGGTATGGGCGTAGCTTAGCTGGATCCTCTGCTCATGGTCTCACAGGCTGAAATCAACCATCTGCTGTTTCAAGTCTCTGATTTCACCCATATTTTGATTTTATACTTTTTTCTTTGAGAGGTGAGAGACAGAGAGAGAAGGGGGGAGGGCCCAGAGCGGTCTCCATCGTTGTACATCAGCAGTTGTGACAAAGTTTCATTCCACACAGGTAGATGCAGGGCTGCAAGGGGCAGAAACTGAGCCAGGAGTCGGGGTTGGGGACTGGGGGACTGAAGGTGGTGGTGGGGCTCCCACATAAGAGGCAAGAACCTTCACCAAAGGGCTCAGCCTATGCTACCCTTCAACATATTAGCCTGCACAGGCCAAGGCCAACTTGCTGAGCTATCCCGGCATCCCTTGATTTTATACTTTGTTTCATTAAATGTCCCCCTAGAATTTTGATTTCTTGGCCTTATTTTAAGAAACAGGGGATGCCGGGATAGTTCAGAGGCTGAGTGCTTGCCTTGAAATCTCAAGATCCCAGGTTCAATTTCCAGCCCCACCCATGCAAACCCATGTGCTGAACTGCGGCTCAGCTGGTAACTGCCCCAACGGCTCATCTGCAGAAGGTTCTCATCTCCCATGCAGGAGGCCCCCAGTTCAGTTCCCGCCCGCTGCGGTCCCACATCCACCTGTGTGGAATGAAACTACGGTATGTCACAACTAATGATGTACAACTATGGAGACTGCTCTGGGCCTCCCCACTTCTCTCTCTCTCTCTCTCTCTCTCTCTCTCTCTCTCTCTCTCTCTCTCTCTCTCTC